>JAUKPT010001409.1:0-15385 GCA_032273505.1 Nanomia bijuga
AGGACGACACGCACAACATTTAACACTGAACAGAACCCTACGTGGGACTTTCAAGCTAACGAAGCCGGGACAAGCTCTAGCTACATTATCTAGTGGCTAATCCTGCTTAATTTTAATCATTTATAAATCATTTGTCTCGACGAGGACTCGAACCGTGGTCATAGCGGTGATAACGTAACGTTTAACCACTAGACTATGCGTCCACAAGAATCCGGTTCACTTCCAGCACTTAAAACTGTGTAAATTTATGACTTTCCAATCCTATCCTTCGCAAGAACGATATTATTAGTCTCCAATGGAGCTTGCAATTCAGAATAGACACACTGGAATAGACGTAAACTCGTGACAGGAGCTGTAATATCTCAGTAGAAACTAGACCGATCAAAATGATCGGTGGGAACAAAGTTGTCTGGTCATTATCAATTTTTCTCCGATCATTTTGATCGTTGTTCGGCCGTTATAATTAGCCATGAGTAAAGAGACCATTTTCATTTCCCAATTCTGACCGTTCCGAGTTTTTTTACCCTGCCGTGCGTGGTGCGTTAATTCCAACCATTATCTTGTTAGACATCCTACATCAGTCATCAGGAAAATTCTATCCGGGAGTTGATCCGGTATCAACAAAAGATTGTTTGTAGTAAATATTAATCCATCTCCAATAGTAGAGCTTAATAATTAATAAATACTTTCACTCTATACTCTTTACCTGGATGCCTGATTATAAATAAACAAAAAAGAAAAATATCAATCAAAGATTTTTTTAGTGTGGAGCCGATCAAAATCAAGAGCGTAATTCTTATCAAAGATAAATTATTTCAGTATTTTCTTTTTTGATTTTAAACAACGAGAACAGTGTTTTTAATGGCATTTCTAAATCTTCTCCTATTATTTATCGAGGGAAAAAATATTTTTTGCCGCCTTTTTGATTTTTTGATTTTTTCCAAACCAAATGTGTCGAGAACGAGAGAAAATATTAAAGTGCGGTTTTTTGCATTTGTTTGTGTTTATTGAGTACTTCAACTGGTAAAATTATTGAAAATGAGTGTTCTTCCCCTTTAAAAAGAAGTTTTTCGTGTCTAAAACAGTACTAAAACATTGAGGACTTGATTTTGTTCGGCTGACTTATTCAATTTCAAAGGATCAATGATGAATTTGCCTGATATCTATTCTATATCACCACTTGATAAATATCTGGGCTTGGTTGTTCAAAGGATGTTTAAAGGTGTTTTAAGCTGAACATTGTTTAAGCTTATTGTATTCAATTCCATGACAATATAAATATCTTAAACAGTGTTAAGCTAAATAACGTTTGAATAATCGGGCCCTGGTCTACAAAATTCTAAATTGTCTGCTAACAGTAAAGAGTTTAATTGAATCAATTAAGGTAGAACCTTTTTTAGTTGTAAAAGATTTGTCAGCTTCCTCAAAAGTTTTCCAAAATCATTTTGTCAAAAACTTGAATGATCTTCAGCTCTAGACTTTAGTTAAGCATGAATATCTTTATGCATCAAAACATTCAATAGTCTTTTAACAAAAGAAACATTTTCTGTTCATAGTGTCCTGGGTTACAGCTTTGGAAATGAACAGTAGTAGAAATCTTCATAATGGTATACGAATGTAAAATCTTGGTTGGGTAGCGCCGGGAAATTTTTGTTTTCCTACGAGTGATGAGAAAGATATTAGACTCCTACCACCGACGAACAAAAATTTGCACCCGATGAATGCTCTTGAAGTAGCTCAGACGAAATTTAAATATATTAGTATTGAGGTTACTCCATACATGAAGTTTTTATTTCTCGAATTTTCAGAAAGTAATCAAGATTTTCATGACTATGTAAGGGTCAAGGTTATGATTTCCTTGCAGGATCGAGCTTCCAATATTTTATTTAAAGTTTAAAAAAAGTTTCACTTGGATGAGATCAGCTAGTTGCTATCTAATACTCGCCACACCGGCTACTTGTAATATTTGATTTAATTTATATTTTATTTTATTGTTAGTTTTCAAATTTATATTTTTGTTTCTCCTTTTATCAAAAAATAGTATTTATCACAATTTGTGATGTAATTAAATCATGTTTTGATTCAATCCTTAAATGGGTATTGGATAGCTGTTCAATAATTCAGACACGAGGGTGTTCTACCGTTCTGCGGATAATTGAACTATGTGATTCACATATAAAAAGTAGGCCTGAAAAGTTGCTATTAATAGTATTTTTTTCTGGGTCTATTCATGCCCCCTTCAGAACATGTAAACATACCACCAAGCAAATTTTGCAAGTCGAACCCTCAATTCTAATTCTTACACTGCACCGTTATGACAGAATATATACTAAAAATTTTTGAATTATGCTACACACAAGATAAATTCAATTGAAATCAATTTGATGAAATAATATCTAATTTAAAGGAAAAGAACAATAAAAATGAATTTTTGGACTACAAAATTAAATGTCAAGAAGTTCGTATTTTTGTTCCAAAAACGAAATAAAAAGTACCTGCAAAATCCAGATAAAATGCAATCTTTTCATCCCTGAAAAATCAGTCTTGAAAGTGACACTTCCATTATTACATCCTACGTAATTGATTTTTACGTTAGGGGGTACTAAATTTTGAGATTTTATGACTAGGGGGGTACTTAATTAGAATTTTTTGGATTTGAACCTTACTCATTCGAAACCTCTGGATCCAGCCCTGAAAGCCAGCCATTGATTAACACTTCGTAATAACCCACGACTGTAAAACTATAAAAAGAAACAGTTTTTCTCTTGGAATAATATGTGATTAGAATGTTCTTTGCCATAGCGGTTGCCTTTTTGGTATTCTTTGCATTCTTTGCATCGTCCAATATATTTCTAAATTCAGTTTCCTCTACTGCAAAACAATCCATATTTAATAAATTTTTCTGAATTATATTCTTTTTACAAAAAGAAAAGAGAAAGATTAAGAAGTAACTCACTCAATAGATCCATGTCTTTTGAAATGTTTTTCGTTAAGAAATTCATTCATTTCAATTTGAAGTTGATAGAAATATTAAGAATCTTTAGTTTTTTTCCACGAACTACAAGGAATTGCACTTAAGGTCACGTGTCTTTTTTCACGAGTATTTATACTAACAGATTTTCCAACAAACGGCAATTAGTACAGTTGTTGTAGTTCTACCACCCTCTAAAGCATATAATAATTAAGGAGTAGATGACGCAAATCCTATAAAAGGATCAAATTCAATACATCTTAATTAAAAAACGGTCAGAATATTTCAGATAAAACAATTTTTGACGTGACTATATACAAGAAGGAATACCATTTGATAATTAATCATAAGAGTAGTATTGGGTTGATAATGCCAAAAAAGCTTCTTCTTACATTTTTGTGTAGAGAACATTCAATTCGAAAATGTTTTGCTTTTGTGAAACAGTCACAGATATCATCAGTTATATCGTAAAAAATTCGTGCAACACGTAACTGATATAAAGTCGTGTTGAAGTTTGTGAATCTTAAGAGGGCTAAGCCCTACATTAAATTGGAAAACTAAACAAATTCCAATACGGAATTACGGGTTTCAAAAGTGAGCTTTTAAGACATTAGTTTGGAAAGTAGAGATTGATACATTCCAATTCTTAATTGCATTAAGAAAAAAAATGAAACGATTTGGTGAGGACAATAAATCTGTCTTGAATTGGACTTGGAGTTGAGTTATTTACAATTTCATAAAAAAGCAGGACACGGCGAGCTCGTAGTCTATCAGACAAGGATTCACAACACAATTCTTCGAAAGCTTTGAGCAGATGGTCCCTTTCCATGCACCCACGACAAAAAGTGCTGCCTGACAATGGACCCTTCCTTTCTTCCATATTGATCTTGGATGGTTCATTCTGTAATACGTCACAATAATCAAAATGAATAAAATAGTCGTTTTTGCCGGTATATCAAAGAAATTCTTAGATAAAAACTGTTACTAGAGAGATTTTTTCTTTTGATATTTTGAAAAGTCAAATCGAAAAATTTAAATTATCATTAGATATCCAATACATTGAATTTTCCAAAAGCGATTTTTGAGATTAACTTTAAATATTTAAGTAATGGTAGTTGCTTAAAAAATCATTATGTTAAATTTTCCTATTCTCTCCATATTAAAAATATACGCAATACAATTTTTCTGTGCACGCGAGAAAACAAAGAAGTAGTTTCATATATACTACGTCACAATAATCAAGATGTGATCGGAAAAGAGATTCATATATTGATTCAAGCGTTTTTGTTGGTAGATAGCGAGACAAAAGTTTAAGGCTACCTAGGACCTTTTTTTTAAAAAAAAGGATGGTCCTTTCCTTTTACAAAAAAAATAATTTCAGCAGTTTGCTTCGTTGAATCTCAATTAAACTGCATTTCCTATTGGTAAGCCAATTTGCAAATTGTTTCAAGGTCATCACTTAAATCTTTCGCAGATGTTATTGGATCAAGAACAACAGAATAAAGCATAGTGTCACCAGCGAAATATTTGACTTTAGATTTTAATGTCGACCGCTGATATAATTTGTTTTAGTTTAAATTTCATTGACAAGTGAAATGAGTCATATTGGGGTTTGTCAGAAAGAAAATTACAAAACTGATGCCAGAGTAGATGGTATCGCAATTAAATACTTGATACATAGGAAAATATCATAGGAAAATATCATAGGAAAATATCCTTCGTAACACCTCAGGAACTCCTCTTTTCCCTGAGGCGGAGGAGGAATTTGAGAAAACCCTTAAAGGCATCTTTTACATAAGGCTATAAGGTTAGGATTAGGGTTGGGGTTAGAGTTAAAGTTAGGATTATGGCTGTTAGTATCAAGGAGTATTCAAGAAAAATAAGGAAAACCTTAGGAACTTCCTATTTTCCTGAGGAAGACAACCATACCCCAAGGCCCTGCGGTTAAAAGAGCAAAGTCTGTACTAACCATGAAAAGGCTTATGGACCTGACATGATAACTATGCTAATGCTCCATTGTATTACCTCACAAGGTTATTTTTACAACCATTCTAAGGACTTACATCTACCCAGTCCTTGGAAAAAGCTTATTTGACACATACCTTAAAAAAGGTGACAAACAATTCATCAAAAACTATCGCAAGATATCTCAGCTGCCGCTTTGTGAAAGATCTTTGAAAAAATCGTTTTTGAACATTTATATGCATTCTTCAATAAAAATCAGCTCATTTCTAAAAATCAATCTGGCTTAAGGCAGGAGATGGTATAACTGATCAATTGCTGTTTCTGCACAATTCGATCAAAGAATGTTTTAAAATTTGATATTTCCAAGACCTTTGACAATGTGTGGCATTTGGGCTTACTGTTCAAACTAAATAGTGTTAGTGGGTCCTTGCTGAATCGGAATAATAGATGTCAACGTGTTGTTCTAGAGGGCTCACTTTCTGACTATGTATCTATTGAATCAGGTGTTCCTTAAGGCTCTGTTCTTGGACCCCTGCTCTTTTTAATCTACATTAACTATCTTGAGTCGATCTTTCTTCAATTTTAAAATGTTTTGCTGATGATACTATGCTCTTCTTTATCGTTAAGGACCCAGTTGTCTCTGCAAAAAAGCTGAATGATGATCTTGACTTGGTTCAAAGATGGACAAATCAATGGAAACTCGAGTTTCACGCAGACCCAACTAAACAAGCTAAGTCCTTTTTACGTTAAAAAAAAAGGAAGTAGCTCACCCACCTTTATTTTTCAATAGAAATCTAGTTTCGAAAGATAAACATCAAAATCACCTTAGACTGACACTTGCTTCAAACCTTGACGAAAAGCTATCAACACTTGAAATAATGTATAAATCTTTCATTAGACTCAATGCATTTACATAATCCAGGTCTACTGAATAACATGGCCTGACATGTTGCAGCGGATAGCTCAATATTTCAACAACAACGCAAAATATAAATTTCATACATAATCATATGGTTAGGGGTTTCATGCCAAAAATGAAAAGGTCTCGGGGGAAAATAGGGAAAATAAGGACAGTTTCTTTCTTCCACTAAATATCATTTAATCGCTTGTCAACATTTTGTATTTTGTATACTCTGAAGATGGCACATGCCAAAATGAATCAGTAATTAACACATTGTTAGTTCTTCTCTCAATGTGATGCGCATTTACATAAGACAAAAATATCCATTTTACCTCTCCATAAGCTTGACAATTTGAAAATAAAAATAAAAAAGTCGACATTAAGTGGAATTCAAATAAATTGTACTCCCACTATCTTAGACCAATTTCTTTGTGTCACCTGCGAGTCAAAGTTATCCGAAGTGTTTTTTATTTCTAATTTACGCTATTTTTCATTTTCTGTGTACATATTTTCTTTTGTGCTATTCTGGATCTCTTGAAAACATCTTCATACGTTTTGGAGATTTGGTTTCTTAAACTTTTGCACAAGCGACTTCAGCTCTTTCTTTACGTCTTTGCGAAAAGCTACGAACAAACATGGATCTAGTATGGAATTAAGTAGCATTATGATTTCAACACTTCGAGTGAAAATATCGTATGGCAACCCATATGAGAGGTGAAGCAAGTTATGCACAAAATATGGAAGCCAAAGTATGAAAAATGTCAGCACAATCGATAAACAGACATATGTTGATTTCATTTTTGTTTTTCCATCTTTAACATCACTTTGTGATGGTCGGCAATTTCTTTGTACTGCTCTCAAATGATTTCTTGCTATAAACCAAATTGTAGTGTTTGAAAATACTAATATAATCATAGCAACACCAATCAAGATGGTACTTGCAATCGTCATAATCGTTTGATTCGCATCGATCGAAATCAAAACCACAGTAAACACGACCCCAGGTAACCATGATACTGTAATGATTACAAAGACCCATTTTGATGTTATGCGTTGGTAGAAGTAAGGATACTTAATTGTTACAAGACGATCAATTGTTACCAGCAGCAACGAAATGAACAATTCCATCAACAAGCCATTATTTGCAGACAAATGAATGTTGTTTATATCATACCCACCAACGGTCATCACTGTTATACACATTAAAATATGCACCGATTGAAGATTTAAAAAGAACTTACTGCATGTTGTCTTTCGAAGTCTTTTGTGGGTTAAGATCAACAAAACAAGCGCAAAATTCATTATCAAGCCCAATATATTCAACGATAATTCGACCTGATCAAATCCTTTGTAAAGGTCTGGAATAGCGTACATATCTCGATCCAAATGGTATATACTTGACACGTTATGTCGAAGGAATTCATTACTTGAATTTAGAATCAACCTTTTTTCGAATCTTATTGGCCGAATGATTTCATAAGTTGATTTTGCAAAAAGCTTTGGCTCAACAATTACGGTTAGAGGCGCTTGAGTAACTTTCTCTAGATATGATATAACCAATACTTTCACTTGTTCTATAGGTGCCCTAATGAGGGGTTTATGAAAGCTTCTTGATTCTTTTCTAGAATACACTATGGTTTCATTTTTATCATAAGTATAAATATTCCCTATTCCTGTTCCAACAGTGGTGTTTTGTGTTTGCATCTTTAGTGAGGAGGTAAAATCTTGTTATTAACAATCAAGTCACAATATATTTTGAAGCAAATTGTACCATTTATCATCAGTCAGGTATATCAACTTACAATCGAGTCACAAAGTCTTATGAAGCAAATTATACCATATATCATCAGCAGTGGCGGATCTACGAGATATTCTGACTGGTGCCATCCTACTATAAAATCTATTTTTGTGTCTCTTGCAAATTGTTTCGGACAAATAATAATCAAAAAAATATACTTTTATAAAATCTGACAGGTTCCCAAGCACCTGTTGCACCCCTCTGGATCTGCCCCTGATCAGTCAGGTATATCAACTTACAATTTAGTCACAAAGTATTTTGAAGCCAATTATACCATATACCATCAGTCAGGTATATCAACTTACAATTTAGTCACAAAGTAATTTGAAGCCAATTATACCATATACCATCAGTCAGGTATATCAACTTGCAACTTAGTCACAAAGTATTTTGAAGCCAATTATACCATATATCATCAGTCAGGTATATCAACTTGC
This sequence comes from Nanomia bijuga, assembly GCA_032273505.1. Lineage (NCBI taxonomy): Eukaryota > Metazoa > Cnidaria > Hydrozoa > Siphonophorae > Agalmatidae > Nanomia > Nanomia bijuga. Next base: position 8,073 of record JAUKPT010001409.1, read on the forward strand.
AACTTAGTCACAAAGTAATTTGAAGCCAATTATACCATATATCATCAGTCAGGTATATCAACTTGCAACTTATGATACGCTTTTTCTAATATAAAATTCACATGAAAAAGATTTTTCTTTACAGTCTTCTTTGTTATTCAACAATAATATTTATTTTTGAAATTCATGCATAGTTCGAGGAAGGTTCCACAGAGAGTATGACCATCTTTGAATAACCTCTCTCGGTGTGGTTCTTGGAAAATATTTATTTTAACGCCTGTAACGCAAATAAATAGAAGGAAAAAAAGACAAAAACAAAAAGAAAACAAACTTAACTTTAGTGTTTGTTTTTTCTTTTGAAAATGATTGTTTTGTTCATTTTTTTAAGGCGTATCAACAGATGAACGGATTCACGATGCTTCTAATTATTAGTTCTTGTATTAACCAATTAAAGCACGGAACGTGTTAAAGGACTTTTTCCTCATAGTATGATAAAAGCTGGTACACTAACTATTTCGATAATTCATATTGTAAACGATAATTTGAATTTTTCCAGATTGCAGTTAATGTCATCCTAATGCTAATCATACTGTTTAAGATATTGTTTCGCATATTGGTTTTATGTTTAAACCGATGTATTTATTTATTTGCGTTTTTCTAACAATCTGCGATCTAAGTGCTTAGACATTCAGGAAATCATTTCCAAATTTAAGGATATATCTATTATCTAAAAAGAAAACGAAGAACGACGAAAACTGTTTCCAATTTTTAAAATTTATCTAATAATTATCTATAATTCTTAAGCGAAACAATTTCTGAATATACACAACGTTTTTTAACTAGGGTTGATTATGTGAAACTTTGTGTAGATAGGGGGATCTAACCTCCAATCTTTATTTTCTAGTTTGTACGTCCTGTGCAAAAGAAACAAAAAGCATCAAAAGATAAGTCACTAACTACTTAACTACAGCTGTTTAGTAGGCGCTGTGGTTATGACCACTCAAAGGTGCCGATTTTGTATGGTCTCAAAAAACGCACTTTTCGAGCAAACATAACTTGTGTCGTCATCTGGATAACCTTTTTACAAATCGGGTATTTTTTTGTGTAGACTTAGGTGAATGAATGGCTTTAGAAAGAGAATGAATAGAGGATTTTCGCTAAATGACGTTTTTCCGATGTTTGTCCGGGATAATTAGTAAAACTTAATCTCCTATTGTTGTGTTAAAAAATAGAATGTTTTATTGATTTTATTTATCACATGCTAGTAAAATTATTTTCCATGATATCACACGCTAGTAAAATTACATTGCCATAAATGTTTCTTTCTAATATATTTGTTTTTTGTTATTTCGTTGTGACCATGTCAATTTATGAATGGACGACCGAAAAGCCCTTGCTCTCAAGTCATCAAAGTCCCAAAGGAATATAAAATTCTAACATGAACCATCATAAATAAAACTCGACAATATTTTTTTTGAAAATGTGATACTCAATAAATGCATGATTTATATAACCCATCCCTATACTCACATCAAGTTATGTTAAAACTGTCATTCTTTTTCTATCTTTCTAAAGATAGAAAAAAAAATTTGTTTTGTTACTAAATGTCATGTCAATAAGTAAATATAAAAATGGCGAACTATTTTTTATTATCTTGAAAATATTAGATTACTTTTGGTTTATTTTAGGGTGCGATAACACAGTTATTGCATACGGCTTCGTGTGATATCGCCTCTCGTGATATATTGCGATATTCCACTCAGCCTAATGCAATCTGGTAAATATACAACTTGGCCTCATTGAATAATAGATCGATATATTCGTTAATCACCCTTAATCACCCCTTAACTGGTCGTCTTAATTACTTATCTTTGTTTTTTAGATACTCCCTATGCAATTCAAGAACCTCTAGTTATATTTTTCTATGGACGCGCCAAGAAGAAAGACAATTGTATATATGATGAACTGCTTGCTTGTTTTAAACCTCTGAGATGATATCGTTGATGGTATATTGCAAAATTCTTATCGATTTTTACCATATCTGATCACTTATTATCTCATTAAAGACAAGATAAATTTGATTTGATAGCTTATAATGCAATTAAAGATCTTTTTGTATAGAATTCACTATAATAGTTCTTCATCTTTGTGTTTGTAATCAATAAATTTATAAGATGAACTAACTAAAATCATAAATTAACGGATATTCGTAAGAAATATCAGAGAAAACCTTGTTTTTGAGAGAGAAAAGAATCGTTCTTGATGGTTGCTAGTTATTCGGGAAATTAAACGCAATAGAAAAGAGCCTTAAAACCACCTATCTGTACAACAAGCCTGATATTAAAAAAAATCTCATAGTAAACAACAACATTCTCTCAGTGAGTGATTATAGATTGAAAGTTTAAGATATGTAAATATATTTAAATAGTAGACACAGAGCTTGTAAGCATATTTGCATATTATAATTTGGCAAGGTAGCAATCGTCGAACAGAAAGTTTTAAGAATCTTGAAATACTAAGATGTGAAGGAGAGGAAATGAACCATGAAATGTATTTAGATGTAAGTAAAATCAACTTATGTTTTGATGTAACTCCATGTGGCCTTCAGATTTAAGTTGGAGCTTTGAGTTAAGGTACATCTCAAAAGGGTTTACATATTTTATAACAGAAAATGCATGTTATGCATTAACCCCATCCCCCCTTGTCTTAACAAACAATTATCATTGCGACTAACATCATTCCGCTTTTTTTTTCTTGAGGAAAATCCCAAGATGAAGGGGAAATGACTCTTAAAACGTTACTTTAAACTATTTTACCTTTTTTTACTAAAGTATCGGAGAGCCACATTTGTCACATTTAACAGATTATGCACAACCCTCCCCTCCCCCATCTCCCCCTCCCCATTAACAGTCATTTTCTGTTAAACAATATAAAAACCTGCGATGGCCCCTACTCACAAGACTTTTCGACACATAGTATGAGCATTTTAGTTAACTTGAACTTAATTGGTAGTTTTACGTTTTTATCGATAATGGTTCTATTATGTTTTTTGCGTATTATATGTTTTGTTTCGCTTTTTTGATTCACCGGAGGTCGAAAAGTGAGAAAGAAGTCAAAAAGTCAGGGAGAAATTATTGCTTGTTTCCTTTACCTTTATTTTCTATTATCTACATAGTACTTTCTTTATGCTGCTACATTTTCCTGGTCCCTTAAAGACCCGGGCTTGGGAAAATGCCCCATTTTCACTCCCCTTGCATCGCACTATCGTTTATTTCATTTCAAATGTCATGGTTGATTACAAGACAAGGTATATTTATTAATGACTATCGTTATCTATTTAATTCTATTATATCGTTTGTTTAGGAATGCAATATAATTACTCTTAGTCAATTGAAACTGACAGTTCAAGTTTTGATATCTACCAAGTGATGACTATTATGGCTTGGGAATTGCAATCTTATTGGTTGAAAAGTATGTCATTATGAATCTGATTCGTTTTGACGAAAATTTGGAGACAATCTATTAACCCAAGGTTTGGAAATGTTGATAAAAAGTTGAAGATTTGAGGAAAAAATTCTAAAAAGGTATGGAATACCAGAAGCTGTTACAATTAAAAAATATATATATTACCCCAAATGTAAAATAAATTATACCATTTACCTACTAATTTCAACAGACCACTAACTCTAAGAATATGTCGTACAGAGAAATTGGCTTTAATCACATTGATTATAAGCTTTACGTATGCACTTCACATTAATCTGTGGTTTTAATTGCCCACCGTCAATCAGCTATCGCCACTGATCAAGATGAGTGGCATGCGTAGAATACCTACGATGAGACGATAAGAACTTGTCAAACTTTTAAAATATTATGATATGAAAACAGAAAGCAAATTCATTCGCTAAGTTGTTTCTCAAAAGATTGTCCACAAATTATATATGTAAATTTGATGTTTTATTGGTTGAAAATTACACCAGCAAGAATCTGATTGGTTGAATTCTAAATATTTTTACGATTCTGAGTTTGAGAAAACATCAAATTGATACATTTTTATTTGAACCAATAATATTCTTGATGATGTATTTTTTTAACCAATCAAATCACAGTTTTTCTTCTTCGTACTCTGTTTAAAAACATTCGTTCATAAATTATATGTACTAGACCGGGCATTAGTTTTGTAAATGAACAGTTAGAGATTTTTTCATAATGGTAGGTGTGAATGTGAAATGTTGGTGAATAAGCACCGGTGAATTCTCGTACACTTAAAATTTTTATCCGCGTACACTGCCTTCCTCATCCTATATATCCAATGTTGTGTTTATTCTTTTTAGAAAACGATTCTTTACTTTATTTTTCAGATGCTTTTTGATGTACGATAGTTTCAAGTTAGGAACATGGTAAAAATAATTTAGATAAACGTTATCCTACATTTTCTGTTCTTGCCATGCTCCTACTTCTGTTAATATTTCTTGTTAATATTTTTAGAATATTTTCCATGTAAATTTTTAGAATATTTTCCATGTAAATTTTATTCACGGCGAAAAAAAATAACTTTGAGTGATATTAACAAAACAAATTATCGTTTTGTTACGCGCAAAGCGAAACATTACATACTCCTACCTTTCCGGCGAATAAAACTAGCACCCGACGGGCGATTGGTTTTGATAGTTACTCGAGGCTTAGGCAAATATCATTGTAAATATCATTATTGTGCGTTTTCTTTTTTTACTTACTTCCTGGATAATGTTTGTACTTTATTTTTATTCATTATTGCCGTACCACTTTGGTGATACTAATTATATGTTGACATAATATTCCCAGTACGAATAGAGCCAAAGATATGGGGTCGATTTTGTTTAGCTTGATCTTGCTTTGACCTACTTTTAACTCTATCTTCTGATTGTTGCCTTCGTTTTTGATAAAAATTAGCCCAGACAGTTCCTAATACTATCTTTGCACCGCCAAAAGCATTTTCGAAAAAAAATATTTCTTTGTACTGTTTTTCTCACTTTTCTCGATTGATTTTTTATGATCTAGTATCTGATAACAATGTGTCCTGAAAATTTCAGAAGCACTAAATACCCGGAAGGTACTTTCCGTGAAAAGACCTGCACGATGTCTAGTCCTATTAGTAAAGAACGTCATGGTAATACTCTATAATTCGGTGAGATCAAATTTTAATTGTTACATACATTTGTATATAAATTTTTTTACTTAAAACCATGTCGATTAAAAGATTAAATTTTGCATATCCCTTGATTATGCATGATTTCCTTGATTGTATTCTCTTTAAATATGTTTGTCAATACACTCGGTGTATAAACTGACCAGAAATTGTCATGATTTCTTCACATTAATTCTGTTTTGGACACGGCTAAAAGTTTGCTTTTGTACAAGCATCTTTGAATGACTATCAATATTTTTAAATAATATTTTAGAGCATCTTGTTGAATTTTCTTATAGGTGAAAGCCATCACAAGGTTAACATACATGCATCTAAAGTAACATGGCTTCTATTTCAAAGAAACGATCTAGTCGAAAAGGAATCGAATCGTTACTAATCAATCTAACAGAACTATCACTTACCTTAGAAGACGAATTAGAAAAGAGAATTGAAGAACTAAAAAGATTTCAATTAGCTTCACTCAGTGCCACTCACTCGCCAATCTTAAGCACCGTGCTTGCACAAAAGACAAGACTTTACCTCGATGCCATAGAAGTAAATGAAAGAAAATCACCCACTAATCGTTTAGAAAGATTTAAGTACCGAGCAAAAATAGTCCAAATCATCTGTTCGCTTATATTGAATTTCAAGAGATATCTTGTATTGGATATCGATCGAAATCAAGAACAACGATATTTCAAATGGAAGTCGCCGACAGCATCTGTCACGCCGCCGACGACAGCGGGGCGCAAAACCAATCTGGCTAATGTTCATTCATCAAAACTACCTTTGAAATTAAAAGAATGTTTTGAAACACCGCCGGTGAAAAGAGATGACATCCGAATGATACGGATCAAAAGCTTTCTGCGGCGTTATCAATTAATCACGTTGTTCCCTAAAGAAAAAGAACATCTAGTTGCAAAGTTTGCACATTATGAATGCTATGAGAGTAATAGAGTTATATTTCTGCAAGAACGGCCAGCTATGAGGTTTTACTTCATCCTTTCTGGTACTTTAATCAAACTAAAGAGTAAAACATTTGGAATCGAAATAACACATCAAGTAACGGAAGAGCTGCATCCAGGCGGTATCACCAACATCAATGAAACGGTGAAAGCGGCAAATCGAACCTATTCGTTGATTTGTAAGACAAACGTTGAAGTGTTATATTTTGAAAGGTACGATCTTATCTCCATCATGGAGTGCTGTCGTTATACAGGTAGAAAACAAATGCCTATGCTTTCTACTTACCCCATCAGACAACTATTCAAAGAAGACAATGCAACTGAAGTGAAATTCTTTCCCAAAGGAACGATTATAGAAAGTGATGTCAAAGGATCTGATTACATATACGTTGTACAGAGTGGTACTTGTGGGGTTCTGCACAAAAGAGCTCAGAGATACATCAAGACGGGGTTCATTACCAGCCAAAGTGCGCCCCCATTACTTAGTAAGCGTACACGTACAAAAGCCAACAAGATGGTGCGCTCAGCTGTTGAATCAAGAAGATCAATGCCATTTAACGGTGATATGATTTTAGCCGTATTAGAAAAAGGTAATATTTATGGACTTCATACAATTTTACCAAAGGTCATAAGCATTATCGAATCTATTACCAGCGATGAAAAACTGTTGAAGTACAATAGCATTCTTTCAAATACATACCTGGACACGATCTTAGTGAGTAATGGAGCAGAATGCTTGCTTGTACGTAAAGATATGTTTTTGAAACACGCTGATGTATCTACTTTGTCGAAACTGCTTTTGAGTCCTTTAAATACGACGACGGCGACAAGACGCACGACAAGTAGTCAACGAACCGACAACTGCTGGAGGTCGTTGGCAATACTTGAAGTAATAGCGCGCTGAAAGTCGAATATATGTTTTATCATTTATTTATTGTTACATTGGTACCGGTACTGATAATATTTCTTGATTTCCCACTCCCTAAAACCCGAACCAATTTTAGATTCAAGTTTAGCGTTATTTAGAAACATTTAGTGTCTGCATTATTCTCGCAAAGTTGTGAGCTCAAATCCCGACTGGGTTATACAAAGGACTCCAGCTTATCTTTTAACAGTTTAATAAAAGGAAGAAGTTATTTACCGGAACCCTCCAGGTATGTAAAACGCTATTTACCTGAATTGTTCTGATATGCAAAACGTTA
>JAUKPT010001410.1:0-15384 GCA_032273505.1 Nanomia bijuga
AATACACCCTGAAAAAATTGTATCAATCCGATGAAAACTTAAGAAATGGCAAGGGATTTTTACAAACTCTGTCTAGACTTTTGACATAGACTTAAAAATGAAATTTGACCAAAAAAATAAGAATATGCTAAGAATATCGTAATCTTGAATTTTCCTTAAGAATATTATTTATCTTGAAGTTTTTTGCCAAGCTAAGCATTTATTCACACCGTTAACAAGAAAGACATGATAATACAAAAGAGACTATTAAATGCGCAGATTACTTTTACATGTGCATACGTTATAACGAAAAAAGAAAGAACTGATAAAACAAAACACTGGCTATTTAATGTACATAAAACCTTGTTTATACTAAGAATATGCTAAGAATATGCCAGGATAAATTTGGCCAAAAGTTTAGAATAATCATCTTGAATCCTAAAAACACGATTCTTATAAAAAAAAGCGTGAAGTTAACACTGTCCACATTTCCATTGTAGTACCCGGCGGTTGGGGAGCATGGAAAGAGAGCAGCCCTTGTTCAGCTACTTGTGGGGGAGGCGAGATGACAAGGACACGTCATTGCGACAGCCCAAAACCCAGCAGAGATGGCCTCCACTGTTTACTTTCCAACGAAACGGAGGCAGGTGATTATGGAACGGAAGAGAGTGAAACGCTAATGTGTAGCGTGCAGAAATGTCCACCGGGTGAGTTGAAATGTTAATTTACATCAAAGAACTTTTCCAGAGGTGATATTGACCCCCAAGCTTTGGGCAATTTTATGAATTCAAAAAGTGTAAAAGGTATGGAAACACATGCTTCAGAAGTGTTTGCTCTCATCTTTAGTATAAGACCAACTTAGTGTTGATGTGATATAAATCTGATAAAAATTGATCTTATCAAAAACGAGTGTAGCGTACAGAAATGCCCACCGCGTAAGTTGAAATGTTAGTTTGTCTTCTGCCGTCAGATGGGACACACTTTAGGGGATGTTGAAGTGTTACGTAACGGGGCGTTACAAGGGGGGGGGTGATTTTAATTAGCGCCCTTTTCCCTTTTTTCCCTTTTCTTTTATCATTACTTATATTTGCATGTATGTTTTTTTTTTCATTACTTTTATTGTAGTCAATTTTTTAATAGGAAAAGCTATGTATTTTTATATCAACGTGAAATAAATAGATCATCATTATCATCTTGGTTTTTCCAGAACTTGTGTTACGTAACATTTGAATGTTCCCTTAAACGCAAATTTTCTTCAGAAAAATATTTCGGCTTTAAATAGCATTTAACTTTCTTGATCTAACGGGTGTCTAAAGCCTCACTATTAGTTTACATTTTGATGAATCGTGACACAAGTTCTTTTCATGGATTTTTGATATAAAAACCCCTTAGCAACTGTTTTTTTTATCTTCAAGGAAATTGACATGGTGTTTAGCATCTTACGGCAGCCTTAATTGTCAGGTTTTTCTTTTACATCAAATAATCCTGATGGTTTCCCCATTTTGCTGGACATTTAAATAGCTAGTAGGAATTAAGACTCAACTCCTATAGTTTTGTGTCCCATGTTTGAGTGGAACTCTTATCACCCATTTCTTTCGTCTATTAGGGTTACATACAAAAAGAATGCATAGAGCAGTTCTCGTAAACATAATATTTTCTTCATTTACAGCACCTGGTTCATGGGGTGAGTGGTCAAACTTCACCAAGTGCACGGTTAGCTGTGGAAAGGGTATTCAATCTCGATCCCGTGTGTGCAAGAACACGGAAGGAGGTTTACTCTGCGCACGCGCAGATGGAAAGAGAGGGACGAATAAAACCGAAACGAGAGAATGTCAACAAGCACGTTGTCAAGGTTTGAGAATTTTACAAAAATGACGTCACGCAAAATTTTGCAATTTTTAATGCACCTCCCCCTCTCTGTGTCATGCGGTGTCACAAAATGCCTGTCACCCTCCCCTTTGTGACGCCACGCCCCCTCTTCTCGTGCGAAGGGTGACTAAAGATGCCAAATTTTATAGCCAAATATAGGCGTAGGGAATATGGGAATATGTAATTAAATAGTATCGCAAACTGTCACACCTTCCCCTAAATGAATCATGTTTTTTTCTATTTGGTCCACCTTGATTCGAATTTTGCCTTATTTCTCCATTATTTTTTGTATTTAAAAGGCTTTTCTGTGGGGTGGTGGATGCCGCCCAACACCCTTTATCCAACCAAGATACGGAAGAACTCATCTTTCCCTTACCACCAATTGACGTTAAAAAGTGTATAAATTGATTTAAGAGACACCCCCAATTTCACAGTTGTATCATTCCGAATAACCAAAAGAGGGGTAAACGAACAAACCAACCATCACCAATTGACGCTGAAAGTGTAAAAATTGATATCCGAGTAGCTCCTAATAAAGAAAGTATTCAATTTCATAGCTGATTTAAAAGTCACCCCCAATTTCACAGTTGCATTTCTAATTCTCATCAATCATTATTTTCCAGGTACCTGGGGAAGTTGGTCCAACTTTACTCAGTGCTCTGACACGTGTGGAAAAGGCTTCATGACGAGGTCACGTGTGTGCTCTAAACCAATCGATGGCTTACCTTGTGTGAAGGGTGATGGGCAAATAGGAATAAAAGAAACCGAGACACAGGAGTGCGCACTGGAAGCATGCAAACGTAATTTTTTTTCCATTTTAGCCGTTTGATTACGTCATCAGGAAGCTTATTGGTTCAATTTAAATGTCGCAATTTAATATTTTGTCGTAATAAAAAATTATAAAAACGCTTCTACATGAACCAATCAGTATTTTGTTAAGATAACTTCCAACCATTCAACAGATCCAGTCATAATTTGATGACTATGTTCTATTTTATACAAGATTACATCAAGGAATTGTTTACAATACTCCACATGCTACCTGAAGATGATTTTAAATTCTGATTTTGCTCATTCTTCATATTTTTCGTCTCTTTCGTAAGTCATTTTGACTTTTCCAGTTAGGTTAATTAATATGTACTATTATACTCATGGCGTACTTACTGGATTGGTGACGCAGATGGTAGAGGCGAGTGTCATTACAAATGATACCACAAATTGCAATCTTAGCGAGGGCAAATTAACTATTGTTAGGAAATGCCGTCGAGTTGACCCATGCCATGAGAGGGAAATTGGGTAGTCAGTTAGTACCTGACGAAACACTAGATGAGACTTAAGTCATGGCCTCATTGCGTACTTAACTACAAGCCATACCGACGTGCAAGTAAAGTTACGGAATATACCTTCCTGGCATTTCCTTGATCTAATTTTCTCATGGTAAACTAATATCATTAAAGTATGAAATTTCATTCAATCGTCAAAAAAAAAATGGTTGAACACTCTTGGAAATACAAAGTGACTTAAAACACTATGAAATATTGAAACTTGTGGTTTCTAATTTTGGCAGGGCAAAGGTTACAACTTTAAGTTATATCCGTACAATTATTTTGTGAAAAACGGGGTTCGCATCCAGAAGATAATACAAAAATTAGATGATGGGAATACCGGGGAAGTAAATTTACTTCCACGTCAGCATGGCCCTTAGCTATGAATAAATTTTGTTGTTGTTGTTGTTGCAGGGGATGGAGAATGGGGCGTGTGGAAAGTGATGGTGGGTTGTACTCGATCATGCGATGGAGGGCGAAAGATTGTACGTCGCATGTGTGACAGCCCCGCCCCTCGGGATGGAGGTAAACTGTGTGAGGTTGGAGATGGAACAGGGAAGACTGCTCGTGAGGAAATCACCATGGAAACTTGTAATACAGACCCATGCCCAGGTAAAATACAACTTTTGTTTTTATTATCACATAGCTCCTATCAATTTTTTTAACTAGTTACAACATAGTTAGTATATCTAATCGTTATGAAACATATTGTTATATGCTATTATCGATGTTGTACACAGCTAAATTAATCACCCAATGTATTGAAATTTATTGATAAAAACGATTACTCGATTATACAAATAAGGGCTGGTTCACCAACTGAATTGGGACTCATACGCATACGACTACTACACTAGTGTTCCAGTAAATATATTTCGTACCTTCGATACATCTTCAGCACTGGTTGCTAATATATATATATTGGTTTCTAAAAAATATTGGAAAGATATGAAAAGGAATACCAATTGGGAAAAAATCATAATAAATGTAATCCTGATATATAATAAAAACAGTCGTTAATTTCAAGTCACGTGATATTAACCATACACAAATTTTCATTTCAAGATAAGAAGGTGCCTTTATCATATTTCATTGCGCTTCCTAACCATATGATATAATAACTCTGGTTACAACATAAAAGAAGAAAAAAAAATACACATAAAACCAAGAATTTAATCAGTGGGATGATAAATATCATCAAAATCCTACTGACGTATAAAAAAAAGAGTAAAAAAGAAAGAGAGTTGCATCAAGGGGGAGGGTGAGGGTAATAATGATTATAATGTTGTTGTTTTTTTTAGATATCCAAAAGAATTACATCAAATAAATTTGTTTAAATGAGGGAGAGGTTGGAGTTTGATTTTTAGCATTCATAATCCAAAATTGTTTTCCAATTTAGAGTCGGACTAAGCCTACTAAAGCACCATGAAAGGACCCATAATTTCCTTGATACTCCCAGTGATACTTGTTCTTGTATCTCTGGAGTAGAAGATACTCACCACTTTTTTCTTGTATGTTCACTTTTCTCTACCCAGAGACAAGTTCTTGATGATAAAGTTGAGGATCCGCCACTGGGTGCCATGCTGTACTCATAAATCATTCCAAAGTACCAAAAGCGGGGTTAACGAAGGGAAAGACGTAACCTTCAAGACAATAAAAATAATCTGAACAATTTCCTATAATTGCTTTTCAAAATAAAATCGTGGAAATATACACAGTTAACGTGTTTTTTGTTCTGAAAGAACTGCAAATAATAAAATATCCCCTATCCCGAAAATAAAAAGTCGGGTGTTTAGGAATAAAAAAGTGTAGGTTGGGTAACCCTTAATGTTGGCATTATCTTACCAATTTTATCACTCTTCGAGAAATCTTTCTTACTTCGTTGTAGTGAACGGCAAATGGGGCAGTTGGTCCAAATTTACTGTTTGTAGCAAGTCGTGTGGCCAGGGAGAACGGTACCGTCTTCGCACGTGCAACAACCCCGCCCCTGATCATAACGGAACCTCGTGTTTGTTATCAGATGGAAGTGGAAGAAGGGATATGCAAGAAAACCAGAACCGACCATGCAGCTATCACAAGTGTCCAGGTATTTATTTTTTCAAAAGGAAAATCTCCCCGTTCTTATTAAGACCCCACACTCATTAAAATAGGTTAATGTTTTATCGCAGCAACTGCATATAAGAATAATATTTCGTCTATATTTTGATTCAAAACCTCTTTTCAATTCAGAGCATACGTTTTTTCGTCCGGATCATTTTTTTGAAGTCGGGTCAATTCCCAAATGGATTTTTCCAGACAACTGAGGAAGGATATGAAATTACATTTTCAAAAAGGGTTTTACATGGCATGTAGGTAAAAGAAAACAAGCCAATTGTGTATTCTTTGAACAAACCCTACGGTCTTAAAACTTGAATTTTACTTCACCTCAAATACTTGCCTTTCATGCCTTTCTCACTTCTTCCAGTTCCAGGAGAATGGGGTGAGTGGAGCGACTTTACATGTTGCTCGAAAACTTGCGATGGAGGCGAGTCAACTTCAACTCGCCGGTGTAACGATCAACAGGCTGTCAATAAGGGATGTCTTAAATCGGATGGAAGTGGCGAGAAAGTGGATATAGAGACTCGAAACAAGGCGTGCAATACGGAGCCTTGTAAAGGTAAGAAACCAGGGGTTTGACTATTCTTTTGTGTTTGTACGAATAGCCTAATTTAAATCAACGAAAAAAACATTACCAGCTGTCCCGTTAAGTGAAAAGAGGACGAATGATAAACCGAATAATGATGTCGTATATTATCAACTAAGGAGGATTTCTTAGATTGAAATCTATATTTCGTATTTAATTTGACACATCGTTCAGGATACTAAATTTGAGTAATTAAGCACAAGGTAACCCGATAGTGGTCCGAATATATATATCATGAATCAGTGGGCTTACGGCGAGGTGTTGCGATTTTTCATACCTCGATTTTTGATTTTATATTCCGTGTTTGAAAGGCTTTTGTGAAGTCAACAGCTTTTGGCTGAAAGTTGTTCCAGTCATGAATTGTCGATTGGTGACCCGGTGGAAAAAACACCAACAGCGACTGGTGTTCCTGACGAGAATTTCTTTTCTCGTTGTTCCTCTGAGACAAAATGTGTGCGAACACTGCAACACCGCATAATAATTCATATCCCTCTTTCTTGTAGAAGTGCCACAGTTCTGCAAACCGAATCAGTTCCAATGCGCAAACTTTGACTGCATGCCAAAAGAATGGCGATGCGATGACGATATGGATTGTAGCGACGGTAGCGACGAAATGAATTGCGACTGCGCGAAAGAACTTTGGACGTGCGATAACGACGGAACGAAGATACATGAAGATTGGTTGTGCGATGGAGAGAACGATTGTGTTGATAGAAGCGATGAAGAGCAGTGCAGTAAGTGTCATCTCTCAGTTTATAATATCTTTATATTTATTAAACGCTCAGTCTTGATTTGAATGAAGTCAAACCTGTCTAGTTGTAACTTCTCTCAAATCCACAATAATTGGATTGAAACTTGGTTATAGTCTTTTTTTATGATCTACCAGGAAAACTATGACTCCATTATTTTTTTTGATGTCAGTATTTTTCTGTGATGACAATATTATATTTGTTAAAAAAAAAACGGAAAGAAACGAAAACCTTTTTGAGAAAACCAGTAAACTAGTAAATAAAAAAAATGTGAGAACTAAATCTAAACACGCCACTATCTTCACTCTCTTATCTCCTATGTTTAGAACATTGTTTCTTAAACATAATGTGAAGTTTTCTTGCCTGTCTTGATTTTCCCACCCATCAATACGTATTTACTCTCTTGATAAGAAAAATACTAATTGAGTTTGAAAAAACAAACAGTGAGATCTAAACCTAAACACGCCCCAATCTTGACTCTCTTACCTCCTATGTTTAGAACTTGGTCAGTGGCAGGCCTGGGGCGAGTTTACCTCGTGCAGCCAGACATGCGGAGGAGGTGAACAATCGAGACAGAGGAAGTGTTCGCATGACGATTCAAGTGTGAGGTTGCTCAAATGTGAATCACGGATGAATAACACAAAGGTGGAGAAGGAGACGAAAAAGTGTAACGAACAGCCTTGCAACGGTGAGTGAATAAAACTCGGGGTGTGAAACTGAACGTTATTAAGAAATTTATTTGCAGCAATGGTAATGGATTATCGCAAAGGTAATTTTACCCCACGCGTGCATCGATTTTATATTCCCGCGTCAAGCAGTTTTAAAACACCTTGCAATGGTGGTTGTTGCCTTGTTCTTTTAGATATCTTGTTATTGATAAGGGAACGTCCTAAAATAGAATTTGATTAGATGTGAGTGAATGTGATTACCTTGGCCGGTAAAAAAAAAGTCGGCGAGAAGTGAAAAAATTTTCTCTTAGTGGATAATTTTTTTTTGCCGACTAAAAATTCTTGCCGATTTTTTTGCAAAACTCGAATTTTGCATTATTTGGCAATCATCGGTGATTTCATGTTACGGTATGTTTTGTAATCCAGCAAGCAAGCCAGCAATCATCAAAAATCGTCAAACATCGGTGACAAAACGCATTGCAAAATCACTGCGCACACTTTTGATGTAGACTAACTCGTGACATGACCCTTAATGTGCATGTTTTATGACAATGACAATGTTCCTTGAGTATAGTTCAAATGTATGCCACTTAACATTACAATCCTATCAGAATTCAACGTTTCTAGGCAACAGGGGAGCATAGGTAAAACCGCAAAATGCAGAGAATGACTCTTAAAACGCTATTACAGACTATTTTACCTTTTCCCTAATCCTGGTGATTTTGCAAACTTTTATCTTTATCTAATCAACATTCATCGTTTTTAGGCAACTGGGGAGGATGGGGCGACTACACCACTTGCAGCAAAACATGTGGAGAAGGGGCTCGCTTACGTCATCGTCTCTGCAACGACCCCATGCCATCCACGGGAGGCGAGGCTTGTCTCATGTCAAACGGAAGTGGGTTGAGAGGATTGTGGGAAAACCAAACGCAAAACTGTGATACCACCAAAGACTGTGTTGGTAAGAAAATATTTTTATACACGCTTTTCTTTTTATAAGAACTAGTTATTGTCGGGAAACGCGCGCGATCGCGCTCGCGCTGGCCTACACGCATGCAAAGCCGTTCAGTAGCGCGAAAAATCGCGCACGTGAATTGCTCAAAACACTTATTTTTCATGAATTTAAAACTGGTATTGGATTCTATAACAATAGATGTACATGTGCTCACACTGAGTAGAACGGGACAAGATAAAACGAATAAGAAATTTCATTTATAACCTTGAAACAGGTCAACTTCAATTTATCCTTAGATAAGGATCGCGCATGTTACTCAAAATCGCGCACGGTGGCAAATTTGTGAGCGTGATTTTTCGCTCTGCAGAGCAAATGGGCCCGTTAAAATCTAAATGTCAACTGAGGTTGTATTTTCTTATTATTTTTTCAGCTGTTCTGATAGCAGTTCTTAGAGTATATTATTAAGATGTTCTTAAAATTTATACCTGAGATGTACACTTTATTAAAAAAATAATTAAGTCCATGTTAGAAAGAAAGTAAAGTAATACATCTAGTAGGTGACTGATTAGACTTTAGTTCTACGTTTTTATCTAATTAACAAAAACTATAAAACAACAAGTTTTGAACTATTCCATACCAAATATGTAGTTTTCAGGGTCCTTATCATTCGCTATATGTATTTTCTTCAATTTTAAATGTACGTTTTCTCTGCTTCTATTCCATTTCCATTAAATGTTTTGAAAAATACTTTGATGAAACATAATTGTTTCGTATTGCACACATCATCAGGTTAACTTTTCCCCATCTCTCTCTTTTAGTGGACGGAAACTGGACACCATGGGGTGAGTTCGGCGCATGCTCAGTCACGTGCGGAGGAGGAGAGCAGGCACGCACACGTATCTGTGAAAACCCACGTCCCTCCACCGGAGGATTAAAATGTATCTTCAAGCATCACAATACAACACGAGGAGATGAAGAGAGTGAAGAGCAAATGTGCAATACTCAACTTTGTCCTGGTAAGTTGGGGATCATCAAAAATTTCAGAACTTATTTCTCCTGTGTGTTATATAAGTTGTGGACAATAACCCACCCTAAGCTGGTCATATTTAACCAATTGCACCGGTTAAACCACCCCTGCTGTGTGTTCCGGTGGAAAAAAGGAAGCTGACCGTTTGTTTATGTGCAATTATCTAAAGAAATCTCAATCCATCCTAAATCAATCGAGTTATATATATTTTGTTTCTTTAATCATTTGTATATATCACCAATATCTGACTCCTCCTATGCCTTTTCTTTCTTTCGTTTGGCTATTTTTTTTTGTTCGTTTGTAATAACCAGGGTTAAAAAAAGAAAAAAATAAGAAATTGTAAACTGTTAAGCTAGGTACTAAGACAATATGGAAAATATGCCACGAAGTATGCACTTCATGCGTTTTTAGTGTTTTGATTTTTAAATTTTTCTACGGCTTAGGTTAAGTAGCATTTTCGAAGACACTCATAAATAGTGACAGATCCGCTATCGCTTTAAATACGATTTCTCTAACTCACCTTTTTCTAGTTGAAATTAAATACGTCACAAAACCGTGGAAGATTCCCGGCAAACCAGAAGGCGTCCCTGCACCTTCCCTGAAAATGGTTCACTTAAAAGACCAATTGACGATTTCGTGTGAAACCGACCACCCAGATGCTAAAGTAGAACTTCATATCCAATCGTCACGAATCAGAGTGTCCGAGAATATTTTATCAAGCAGTAAAGGACGAATCGTACAAGACGGGCAACGTTTTAACTTCACAGCCGTCCGAATGTCGGACAGAGGCATGTACATCTGTGTCGCGTCACTTGATGGGTTTGGAGGAGAGAAGAAGATGGTCAAAGGCCACCTCATTGTCTCGCCAGGTAAGTAATTGTCGCAAATTTCGGCTATTTTAGCTCTTTGATTGGTTAAAGATTACAGCATCAAGAATCTAATTGGTTCAATTTGAAATGTCACAATTAAAAGTTTCGATAAAATCCAAGATGAAGAAAACATTTCTACATGAACCAATCAGAATCTTGATGGTGTAATTAGTCATAATTTCTAAGTAATGTCTTTTCGATGTTACGTAGAAGTTACCTTTCAACTAAGATAAAGAATATGGACCATCACAACATTTTCTTATTGTCCTAAAAAGGTCTCGCCATTTATAAGCCAAAGAAGTGATTCGGGTGGACATTAATTGATGGGGAAAGGGGATCAACAACACGGATAATTTAGCTGCAATACTTATGACACATCGCCATTGGTAATCACGCCTTTTCCAAACCCCGCCTCGAACGCTTATGCTTTCTCAAACTAATAACGTGTTTATTTACTATTTATTATTTCTTGCAGTCATCAGAAACAAGTTACCAGAAATTTTCCCCGAAACTGCCGTCCTACAACTCGAAGACAACCAATCATCCTCGATCATCTGCCAAACAAAAGGTTCCCAAGGGAAACGGCACCTCACGTGGTGGTTCAAACAACCACGTGGTAACGGAACACGTGAAAAGGTGGATTCTTCGATGACCGTTACACGACACCGCATACAGGGTGGTGTTTATGTCGAGATCTTGAAGCTGAGGTTTGAGCGATTCGAGACGTCGAATATCGGAGAGTACGTCTGTGAAAGGGACGTGTCGGGAACAAGGATGTCGAAGAGTATCAAAGTTGCATTGAAAGGTATGTGTGTGTAAATTTGCCATTTCATTGGTTAAAAATTATTTCATCAAGCGTCTTATTGGTTGATTTCAAAATATCACCAACGCGTAGTGGTTATGTCTCAGGCATTCTGAGTAGGCCATGTATGAACAAAAATTAATGATTGATCTTGAAATGTCTACTAGAAATATGTCAGTATTCTTAGGGTGCGATACTATTACGACGCATTGATTGTTACTTTACCTGTTCTTTGAAAAAACCTAAACGCAACAACTATGATCAACATCCGTACGGCACAAACTGAAGCAATCATACTATTTTTTCAAGCCGTCAGATATAATTGTTCAATATCAGTTTAGTTTCTTAGCCATGATAGCTAAAAAAAAATCAGAAATACAAACTCTTGGCGCATTTACCAATCTATTTCATGCATACATGCTTTCTCGATTTCTCTTAGTTCACGGAAACTGGGGCGATTGGACTGGGTTCGAACAATGTAATACCACATGCGGAGGCGGAAAGCAACGCAGGTCACGTGTTTGTGACAGCCCCTCCCCAGTGAACGGAGGTGAGGAGTGTCTGTTGATCAATGGAGGTGGAAAACGTGATACAGTTGAAGACCACGTGGTTGGTTGTAATTCACAGAAGTGTCCAAGTAAGAACCACAATACGTACCTCTTTTCTTAAACTTATATTCACCTTTCCGAGTTACGTTACTAAACTCTGTGTTTGTGCACCACCAAAATGGTAGCTATGGTAGCTATGGTAGCGCAATTGTTAATTGCGCCATTAAATTTTGTAAGATCGTCTTTCCGATCGATTTTATTTTTTTTATCTGTGATTTTATATGAAATATTAAAAATGGATTGGGACATTTTCTTTTCAAAACATTCCTGCCTTTTTACAGTCGACGGAGGCTTGGGCGAGTTATTTTTGATACAAAATTTTCATCTTTGATCAATCTCTTTTCTTCATGGTCTCACATCGATTTTGCCTCAAATGTTTTATTTTGTCCTATACATAACTTTATATTTTTATATTGTTATTTTGCTGATGAATGGTCGAGCGGTTAAGTGTTACACCTATCAATACTAGATACCGTGCGATCTGAGTTCAATACCAATTCGCGTCAAAATAAATCAATACTGCTCTGAAGTATTAAAGGCTAGTTAACATTAATTAAAGTGTGATACTAAAATTGTTAGGCTCTAAGCCCGTCGGGTCAACCAATGCCATATAAGGGAAATTGGGTAGTCAGTTGGTACCTGACGAAACAATAGATGGAGCTATAGTCCGCGGATTAGCCTAGGACTATGTATGACTGTTCCATCATAAGTGCAAACCTTACCTTACCTTATCTTAAAATTCATATTTTTGAGTTAAAGCTGTTTCTAGCGTTTTATTTATGATGGAATCTTTTGTTTTCAGTCCAAGGAAACTGGGGAGAGTGGAATAATTTCACCCAATGCAGTGTAAGTTGTGATGGAGGTCAACAATCGAGATCACGTGCATGTGACAACCCAGCACCCGTCCACGGTGGTGATGATTGTGTGATGGCGAATGGAAAACGAGGAATCGAAGAAAGAGAAATACAGAAGTGCAATCATGGACCTTGCCCAGGTATGTTGTAGTTTATCGTTGGTTAGACTATTAATTGGTCGAATATTACATCATCAAGAATCAGATTGGTTCATTTAAAAATGTTTTAATTTAGGCTCATAAGGTCCCTAATTTTTTCATGAATTAGCGACCATTCCAAGTGACAACTCTGTTAACCCTTTCTCGGTTTGGCGTTTATTTAAGCGTTTTATCTTGTTTTTGGAGTCCATAAGTTAATATATTTGTTACCTCGATTTTCATCAGCATATTTTTTACTTTTTTCTCTCAGTTCATGGCAATTGGGGAGGTTGGTCTGAATTCAACAAATGTAATGTCATCTGCGGTGGAGGCCAACAGAACCGAACTCGTAAATGTAACAATCCGATGGCGTCGCTCGGTGGGGAAGAGTGCTTACTCTCCGATGTAAGTGAAAAGAGAGATGTCAAGGAAATCGAGTCGAAAAATTGTAACATGCAAGAATGTCCAGGTAAGGGAGACAACATCCTTTTTATTGAATTTAAAAAAAAAAAAGGCACAAAAAGATTCTACAAATTGTTTCATATCACAGTGAAAGCACACTAAAATGGATATAAATCGCATAAAAACACTGTCAGAGAACTATAGATTTACTTATTTGTCTGACTGTAACTAACATAAAAAATAACAATTTAGTTTGAAAATTTATCGTCGATTTTATTCTTTAAAAATTACAATAAATATTTCATTCTGCAGATCATCTTTACAATCAATCAATAATATTTGTCTTCTTTTTCTCGATTTACAGTCCATGGAAACTGGGGTGAGTGGAGCAACTTTACTGAATGTGATAAGAAATGTGAGGGAGGTGAACAAACCAGAGCCCGAACATGTGACAGTCCAGCTTCTCAACATGGTGGAGATGATTGTCTGTTGTCAGATGAAAATGGAAAGCGAGGAAAAGGAGAGAAACAAATTCAAGAATGTAACATACAGAAGTGTGCAGGTAAGAAAATTGATATCGATTATTTCCATTATCTCAACTTTTATTTCATTTTTTACGGAGATATGTTTTATCCTGTCTTCTGCTGTTTCCTTTACCTCGAAAAGATTTTTTGCCTCGATATTTTTGAATCAAAACAATTTTTTGCCTCAAAATATATTTTTGCCTCAACATTATGTTTTTGCCTCAAAATCTTGTTTTTTATAGCAATATTTATTGTTTGCTTCGTAATCTTAGTTTTGACAGAACGTATTTCATTATCAACTTCTTTTTATCAGTACATGGAAACTGGGGTAAATGGAACAACTTCACTGAGTGCAATCTTAAATGTGGAGGTGGTGAACAAACCAGAACTCGAACATGTGACTCTCCAGCTTCTCAACACGGTGGAGACAACTGTTTGTTGTCTGATGAAAGTGGAAACCAAGGAAAAGAAGAAAAGCAAATTAAACAATGCAACAAACAAATCTGTGCAGGTAAAAACAACTCTGTTGCTTAGAGGATTGCGTTAGCTATGAACACCCAGCCTGTCAGTGTAGCGCGATCGAGTCGATCGCAATCGCGCAACGATCGCGCAAAACTATTCAGCGCGATCGTGAATCCGATCACGCAAGGCACATAATTTCAAATTTTGGAAAGCGTAAAAAGTGACATATTTTGCTTTAAAAAATAAGATATTAGAATATTAATGCCAATGGTTCCTTTTTTAATTTTCATCTGATCCTTTACATAGAAGAAGGATCAGTCGGTTAACAACTGGTTTAAAAGTAAATTGGCCGACACAAACTCGATCGCGCAATCCCTATGCGCGATCGTGCAACCGATCACGCACACATTTCTTATTGACAGGCCTGGAACACGGTGATGATTTTAAGAGAGATTGGTCCGTTTCTGTGACTTGTATTTTTCGAGATTAGAAGTATATAGATTTAATGATAAAATCTTTAGTTCTTCTTTCATTCAATAGAGCTCATTTATATGAAAGACCTGCTTATAGATAGTGTAGATTGGTCATGAAAAAGTTTTTGTTGACAAAACGTAGTCAAATATTAATTCTTCCTGGATTTTGTGAACGTTTTTGCGCGACCTCTGGTGTGAAACACCTATTAAGGCAATTACTAACAAAAATGATAAAAGATAATAAGTTGTGAACCTAAAATAGCTAAAAGCTTCATAAAATTGCCAAAAAGGTCTTATTTGGGAAAATATTTTGGTATTAAAAGGGCATATTACTTTCTGGATTTTCAAAATCTTTAGTTATTTCCCGCCAGGAGAGGGGAGATCTTTCATGAATAATTACCCTTGAACTTAATCTTTATCACATATATCTTTTTAGTTGATGGATATTGGGGCAAGTGGTCACCATTTACTGAATGCACGGAAAGTTGCGGGGGAAATGGTATCCACAGAAGAGGCCGCGTTTGCAACAATCCAGAATCAGCACATGGAGGCTTAGATTGTCTCTTATCAGATGATAGTGGTAATCGAGGCAAAGACGAACTTCAAACTAAAAAATGCAATACAGATGTGAAATGTACAGGTATGAAGCTCGTTACTAAGTAATTTAACAGCTCTGGATTAAATGGCTCAAGAAAAATAATATATATTTATCCAATGAGGCGATATCGGATATGGAGATTTATTCAGTCGAGCCATATAATATCCGACGAGGCGCAGCCAAGTTGGATATTATTTTGGCGAGACTGAATCTATATCTTACTTGTTGGAAAGGCAGAGGGTTCCTGAGATAACATGGTGTTAGATCATTTACTATTTTGAAAAACATTGTTAAACGTCTTCTTTGGTCAAGATATTACCATACTAGTTCTTCGTAAATCTTGTCAAGGTTGGTCCCCTTCCAAGAACCAGTAATTGCTAGGGCAGCTTGATACTGGGTA
>JAUKPT010001411.1:0-15384 GCA_032273505.1 Nanomia bijuga
CCACCACCACCACCACCACCACCACCACCACCACCACCACCACCACCACCACCACCACCACCACCACCACCACTACCGCCCCCACCTTCCCCGCCCCCACCTCCCCCACCTTGTATTGTTCATATACCAGTTACAATACATCTAAATGGAGTTCTATCTGTAAAGATGAAGGACACAAAAAACCCTGAGTTTTCAAAGAACATCGAATCTATTGGTCCATTATCTGTAGCTCCATTCAATTCTCAAGGCGGAAAAACATTAAATGTCGAACCGCCAAGTCTAAACGCTGTAAAGGAAATTGAAGATAAAGATACCATACCAAGTCTGGTGAAAGAAATATCTAGGAAAGATTATCTTGATTTAGACCATTATATCTATGACGTTGAGGACGATGCAGCAGCTAAAAAGGACATAACACGCACGCATGAAGAGCACAAAGAACAAGCAATGCTTCTTGTGAACAAGCATTTGAATATTCCAGAAAACTTGATCCCACCAGAAGCGTATAAGAAAGGAGTAGTCGTAACCTTGCCCAAAGGCAAAGCAGTGTTGAGATGCACCATGTCTAAAGAAACATCAGCTAAAATGAGCAATTACATACAAGACGTTTCAAAGTCAAATCAATACATAACGAGCCAATTGTCATCTCCCTTAGGATTAAGTTATAATAATATGTTGCCAACGAAAGTCAATGAGGACAATAATAATCTGAAGAACAATGTTATGACGGGAAGATTTATGAAAGCCTTCGGGAAGAACTTTATCGTTTCACTTTATCATATCGCGTATAATGATATCGTGAACGAAATGAAGAGACGAAATGGTGTGGATTTGGCGCGTAAGAAAATGACACTACTCAAGAGTGAGCATTTAGTCAATGAGAATCCTGATGTTTCATCTGCTGTTGAAGATGAGAGTTTCGGGAAGCGATCTTCTTTGAAGAAGTCTGTGAATATGAAAGCGAATAAGAATGCAAACCGTTTTGTTATCATGGATCGTCGAAGTAAAGTTCGTCGAAGTAAGCAGAAAAATCAAAAAAGAAAACCATCAAAGGATTCCCGTCGCGCGAAATTAGTAGGGACTGTTGACCTTACTGGTGGATTTCATCCCAAATCGGGGGGTTCGATAAAAGAAGACCCAGCAACACTTAGTTTTTACGGCGATGTTGATCCTGCTAAGATACTTGAAGACGGAACAAGTTGCGTCGAACAAATGTGTGAACGTCAGAAATCGTATCTACATGCAGCCAAACAGTATTTTGCAGGATTGGATAATCTGGCTCTCGAACCATATAAAATGTTTATGAATCGAAAGGATAAGGCATTGTCTATGAATGATGAAATAGGAAATTCATTTAAGCTGTCGGACGATGCTAATTATGACGGTGGTTTTGGTGCTATAAAAAGAAGTCTGAAACGAAAGAACAATCACATCCGACAGGTTCGGCAAATCAGTTATGATGAAGCAGATGAACAATGCAGGGATTGCATGCAGCGCTTAACCGAACGACAGCAACTTTATATGAAAAGAGCTGGTCGCTATTTCAC
The DNA here is from genome assembly GCA_032273505.1 of Nanomia bijuga. NCBI lineage: Eukaryota > Metazoa > Cnidaria > Hydrozoa > Siphonophorae > Agalmatidae > Nanomia > Nanomia bijuga. Next base: position 1,548 of record JAUKPT010001411.1, read on the forward strand.
AGGACTCGATGATATTGCCTTACAACCATATAAACCATTTCTAAAGAAATCTCCATTAGATGCCAGTGCTAGATCTTATACAGAAAATGAAATTAGATATAGAAGAGATGAGAATGAAAGTCCTAAAAATGAAAGTGGAGCAACAACAATAGTTGAATTATTTGGAAAATTACCACGTATTCCATTGAAGGTAACTTTACATCCAAAAGGACCCCTTGCAAAACTAAACAAAACCATAGTTGTAGAACTACAACCACCAGCCATAGGTGAACCAGCTTCTAATATGATTGCTAAAACAAACGATCCTTCAGTAGAGATTCGAATTGCTGATAAGTTATTCAAAGATGAACAGGTTGATCCAAAAGAAGAGGAAAGATTGCAAAAGATATATAGTGATATCAAACGAAGATCTATCGATGATGAAGGAAATAAGAAAGTAGATACAGTGCCATTTGTTGGTATAGTTCACATTCAATATATGGCTAGTGGTGATAATAGTCATGCACTTGCATTTAAAAAATTCGAACCGCTTACTGCAAGGACAAAAATAGTTGTTAGTTTACCCAAACATCTTGCGACAATATTAACAAAGACTCGTGAATTTAAATATGCAGTTGACAAAAAAAATCAATCCCCTCACCTAATGGTGAATAAGAAACGGGTAGATTTTAGTCGAGTGTCATCGCCAGAGCTTATCCGAACTACTAAATCAGAGTTGGCGAATGGTACTGATGCTGTTGATGCTTTGAAGAAGATTGAGAAAATAATCAACGAAGAAACTCTTAAAAATGAACAGGTCTTACATGAGGTTGCAAACGATGAGAAGCTTATTGGAGAGCCGCACAATAACATGCAACATACAAAATCAGTACAATCATATGCACCAAGTTCAAGAGAAGATGGCGACGTCCCTGTCATTTTTATCAATTCAAAAAACTATCCATCAACAAAATCAGATGAAGACAAAATAAACAAGTTAATTTCAGCGCCGAAGTATGAAAAAGAAGAAAGCGAAACAAAAACACAAAAAGTAACAGAAAAGGTACCAAGTATTCTTGATTTGTTGGAAGGCAAAGCTAAATTCGGCGATAAAGATAAAGGAGGAGACGAGACGTCCCTTGAGATTAATAATAATTTGAGTGGTGGTGGGAAAGGAGGAGGTCAGAAAGATAAATCACCTTTGTTAGGTAATAACAATCTAAAGATAACACTCAATTCTCTATCCAACGTTACTGTCCTTAATTCTACAAAAATGGATCATGAATATGGAGCACAACCAGTGGAAGCCAAACAAGAACAACCGCCAGGTGGTGAACAGCCTTTAGAAGCAAAAGACAATCCGCCATTTGAGACAAAGCAAGAACCACCTATTGAAATGAAACAAGGACCAGGAATTGAGGGGAAGCAAGAACCGCAGCTAGAAGGTAAACCAGACTTGCCGTTAGAGGGAAAACAAGGTCCATCATTAGAGGCTAAGTTAGGATTACCTATAGGAGGTAAATCAGAATCCCCACCATTAGAAGGGAAAGAAGGGCCACCAGCAGAAGCTAAACCAATAGAGGGTAAGTCGGAACCGCCACCAACTGAGGGAAAGCAAGGACCACAATTAGAGGCTAAACAAGAACCACCACCATTAGAAGGTAAAGATGGCCCAGGAGTAGATCCTAAACAACAACAGCCGTTGAATGCTGCACCAGGACCACCAGTAGAAGGAAAGGATGGACCACCAATAGAAGCTAAAGGGGAAGCACCTCCATTAGATTCTGGAGGACATTATCCAAGCGAAAAAGTCTTATCAAAAGATGTAAAACCAAACGGACCAACTCATTCACGATTTAATGGAAAAGATGGTCCTCATGTTTCACTAGACAATTCCATGAAGCCCAAACTTTTACCCGAAAAATCAGCTTCCCTTGTCAAACCTGCTTCACCATTGCTCGAACATCCATCGAGACCAGTTACAGTAAACCCTAATCATCCAACGACAAGGGTGGTAGCTGGAAGGACCTCTTTAAGACCAAATCATCTCACAACAAATCGGTTAGGTGCTGCTAAACCTTCCCTGTTACAAAATCACCCCAACTCACCAAAACTTGTCATTCAACCAACAGAAAGACGCGAGCGCCCGGTTCATATAAGTACACAAGTTCCACCTCGACACTCCCCTACCCAAAAACATATTCGTACAAGCGCTGGACCAAATGCTCATTTAAAAGTTGGCACAACTGTTAATCTCGCAACTAATCGACTCCGAACACCAGTACACACTACTCGACCAGTCCTAGCATCTAAACATCCCCAAGGATCTCTTCAACCTACTCGTATCAATGCACAAGGTCAACAGGTTACACTTCCATCAGGAGAACCATCAGGATTCAAACCTAAAGGCAAACTATATGAATTTGGAAGCCACCATAAAATAGAAGCGATTATTGGAAAATTAAAAGGAGCTCACCAATCGGAGAATCTTGGTAGTAAAAATCTTCACAGTGATGTCAAAGAGAAAACAAAGAACTATGATGAGTTTGAAAAGGCTTTAGACAAGTTGATGTCAATTGCAGCACCTTATAAAAAATTAGCCAATTCACATGTGGTAACTGATGCTTCTGTTTTAAAGAATAACCGACCATTGAAACCAAGTAATTCATATTCTTCTTCGCTGAAGGAAACCCAAAACCAAAAGGGAAAAGAACATTCATCATTTTCACATGCATATAGACCAAATTCTTTGCAAGATAATCATGCACATGCAACTTCTACTGATGATATTCTGCATAAAAAAGTGACATCACAAAACTCATCACCCTACAAGGAAAAGACTTTTCTAACCGGACACAGGAGTGCAGGAAAAACTAGTTTAGAATTCAAAGATATTCATGAAAAGTATGATTATGATGTCAATGAGAACCCAGAGGTTGTTCTTAGCAACATGCGACCAAACAAATTCAACAAACATAAGCCCTCAGAAGATGTGGACCCTTATGCTGATGTAGGAAGTATAATGAAAGATGGAAAAAGATCATTGAATGAGGAAAGAGTTCAAGAAATATTATCAAATATCCATAGAAAACGAAAAAGAAGAAATGATAGGAAAAGAAGACATCGAGGAAAAGCATATAAAAAACATTCAATTGGGTTTAATGGTGGAAACCGCTCCTTTGTCACTAAGATACAATCACCTGATATGAACCAACCAGTATCAAGAGTTAACCGCGTGACCCATCAATTTGATGGAAACATTGAGAGAATTCTAAGTGAAAGAAACTCAGGTTCTAACGGTTTAACAAGAAGGGAAAAGCAGCGAATTTTAGAAGATTTTCCTAAATTTATACAATTGATTGCTGGTTTTAGTCCTGAGACTAGACAAAGGCTGTTATCTCTGTCATCTGCTCAGCCTCCTGCTGAACAGCCCGTCTCAACTGCCAATTCCACAACACGCACTGAACCAAAGGACCCTTATGCTGATTTGGGAGCTACCATCAGGGAAACTCGCAAACTCAAAAATAAGGGTAAAGTTGCTCGCGAGAAAAGATCGGCACATAAGAAAAAACGTAAAATACGCAACAGCGTTGCACAAGCTTCCAAACGTTCAGAGTCATATGATCCGTATGCAGATATGGGTACCTCCATTGGAATGAGTCAAGATGAGGCCAAACATCGAGCAACAAATGAGAATTTGAGTAAAAAAGACACGAAAGGAATTAATAAAGATCTTAAATATGAGGAAATTAAAGAGAATAATGTAGAAACTGTTGTAAGTAATTCAACGAGCCATAACCTAAACACCGATGACAGTATGAAAGAAATCGAAGAATTTTTACAAAGTCCTGAAACAGAGATTTTGAAAGAAGGAAGTGAAACAAAACTGATCAACATGGAAAGTAAGTTTTCTAAAAGAACAGAACAAGAACGATTTCATAAAAAGGATACATCACTTGATAGTTTGCAGAAGATAAACCACGATAGTGATAAAATCCCCAAATTAATTATTAATGATTTCTTGACAAACGGAAATAAAATGGACACTAGTATTATGGAAGAATTAAAAGGACAACAACTCATAAGATCACAACCCGATACAGTTATCTACGATCCCGAAAAGAAAGATGAGACTAATCTTCTACCTTTTTTTGAGAACAAGGAACCTTCTAACGAGAACGATCATTCGACAAGTGACAAGAAGAAAACACTCTCCAAGATAAAATCTTCCTCGGAGCATCTAACGAAATTTTCAGACGTCAATTTAATGGATAGTGGTGACTTTGAACCATCAAAACTATCAAAAACATCCTATGTAGAACAACCAAAGGTGGTTGATGGAGAGAACGATCTAAATGCGATAGAAAAACTTGAAAGTGCAATCTATGATAATTCAACAACAAAAAAGGACACTAAATCAAAATCAGAATTTTCAAATCCTGAAAAAATATCCTTAGAAGAAAACGTCGGCAAAGAAATAACTGATCCATATGTTAGTGTTGCTTTACCAATAAAGAAAGGAAAAGTGAATGCCTCATATAGGGTAGAAAGAATGAACAAATCCCTGAATACACCGATTATTGGCATCAAAAAAAGTGTTTCGATACTGAACCGATTACGGAAGGAACGTCATACAATGAACCATTTTGGACAAGCAGAAATTCTAAACACGTATAAAGAAACAATATCACCAATCAAAGACCTTGATTCGGATTCAAAAGTCCAACAGTTAACTCATGATTATAGTTTGATAATAGATAAGAAAAGAGAACCATTAACCAGCAGTGTACCTCTTATTGAGCGACAACATCTTCATCCAGAATCAGAGAGAAGCGGAACGGAAATTCCAGCCAAATCTAATGAAATGGACATCGTAAACAAGCAGAGCAAGATGATGGCTGACACAAAACAGAGTAATGCAGAAGAAGGTTACAAATGCTTTCTCATCAGTTCCGAAAAGTTACTGCGAGTAATGAAAGATATGTCTCGTAAGAATCTAAATTCAAGAAGTCTATTAGAAGACCCGTCATTACTGAATACCAATAAAGGCCCGACAGAAGTTAAACTATGTAAAAAATCGTCACCAACGAATGATAAAACGGACACAAAAGTTACTATAAAGGAAAATACTGAAAAAGAAAAATTAAATATAGATGTTAAAGCTACAGATGATGCAAATGAAAAGCACATTGTTATAACAGATAAATCACCTGAAAATGAAAGCGATAGTGAAAATACGCATTTTGCCGCTCCTGTAGAACAAAAGCCTGTAAAGGCGAATACGCAAGAGTTAAGTATCGACTCGACCAATCCTTTAAATATTGCAAATGAAGATGATAAAATCATTAATGCTCAGTCGACAGAGAAAAAACAACCTTTTATTCGCGATCCCTATGCTGAATTAGGGACAGCGGTAGATGTACCAGAAAGTTAACGATAAAATATTTTTTATAGGAACTATACTTTTGTTATACAAATGTTACACAAATGATTAAAGCTGATATTTGTTCTGCCATCATTCTTTCATAATCCAGAACATAAGACGGTTGTTGATAATACTTTTTAACAAAATTAGAAGGGTGCTTAAAGCATTCTTAAATATTAGGTTTATTTTTAAATGAACAGTACTTTGAATTTTTAGGGACAGCAGGGCTAAACTACCTTAATTATTTAGTGTTATTAACTGTTTTTTTGATATTTTTGAATCTATCAACGAATACAATTCGAAAATGTATATATTAAGAAAAAAAAATATATATATATTTATATATATATATATATATATATATATATATATTTATTCAAAGCAGTGAAATTTAGCACATAGTCGTTAAAGTCAATCTACTTATAAGAATTTCGGACTTGGCTACCTTAAATAATTGCTGCAAAGTGGATCAAGCAATGTATTTTTCTGGTCTTTTCGTTACAAATATTATGTCTGTTAGGCCTGATTATGAATTTGCTTGATTGAGAGATTTATTATTGGTCTAGACCAGTTAAGTCTAAACATTGAGCAATGAAGTCTAGATAGTTATAGAGCTTGTATCAGTATGGGTTATTTGAGATTAGTGCTTAATAGACACATAAGGCAACATAATGCGAGAAATGAAATAACATAGTTAACATATAAAGCTATGTATACTGTAGTAGTGTTCAAGTGACAAAATAATGATATCAATATCACCATTACCCACTGCGATATGTATTAGAGTATTTGCAATTCTGATGACTAATATGTTATCTATCATATCTGATACAGTTGAATTAATGTGAAAAATCCTTTTAGTTGATAGATGAGACCTCTCGTACTTATTTTAACGTTTTGTTGTTTTTAGACAAAGATAGTGGATCTGAACGAAGAGGTAGACCTATGAGGAAAGAGAAAACCGCAAGAAAAGATAACGTTATAAATCCAAAGACCAATGCCAAAACGAATACAGCTCCTTGTCCGACATGCAGACAGAACATTGGATTAAGTTCTGAGAAACAAATGACTTATTATAAGCTAGATTCGAGATTAGAACAACCTTATATGGCTTCAAATCATTTGCATCATATTTCTACAATGGATTCGGATGCTATGGGTGATAATAGCTTTGAATTTACTAACCAACATTCATTCGGTAGAGATTGCATGAAGGATGTGACATGTACGACAGCGCCTCAACTAGCAGAAACACTTATGGTTCCTTTAACTATTGCACTATCCCCTCGAGTTACTCCACCTGATCAACCTGTTTTAGAAGACAGTTATCTTCCTCCTCCACCTTCTCTTGCATACATTCCTCTTCCACCTCCACCTCCAAGTACCCAACCTGCCCTTCTCCAAGTGCCACCACGTCCACTGACAGCACCACCACCACCACCACCACCAAGTCCTCCCTGTACCGTCCATATACCGGTCACTATTCATTTAAAAGGAACATTGGCTATTAAACTGAAGAATTGCAAACATTGTGACATATCAAAGAGCATCGAGTCTATTGGACCACTGACAGGATTCTCACTTAACAGCTTGAAGAAAACGGTCGTGGAAGATGCCCAATCGAGAAATATTCATTCGCATAAAACATACGATGATAATAATGTTCCGGCTATATTCAATTCTTTTTCAAAAAGCGACTTCATAAACTTTGATAATTTTATTTATGAAAAAGACAATAGTATGAATGCCACACGGAAAGATCAGATACACAATGGAACAGAATCAGCTGAAAAAAGATTTATAGTACATAAGGAAATGGACATACCATCAAGCTTAGTCCCCACCCGTGCGTACAAAAAAGGAGTTATTGTCAGCTTGCCTAGAGGAAAAGCTGTGCTTAAGTGCATTGTCCAATCCGGTCAGCCTAGTAATCGTAAGTTCAATATATCAGAAGGGAAGATCATGAATTCACATGTAGTTACAAAGCCAAAGGTGCTAACAACAAATACAAGTCTTGTCAATGCATCAAAATCTGCAGCAGATAAGAAGAATGTTTTAGTGGAAGAGGCGATGGACGAATTCGGTAAGGATATCATTGTATCTCTGTATGGCCTTGCATTAAAGGATATAATGGACGGCATGAACCATAATGTTGCAGAAAGCACTCGAAAAAAGATGGAATTTTTAGATCGAGAGAAAGCATACTTGGAAAAGGCATATCCAGGAGTTACAAGTAAAGTTGAAAGCTTGTTATCAAAGCCTCCTACTTTGGGTAAGAAAGGGACGGTAAAGAAAGTATCTAATTCAACAAGAAAGTCATCTCTTCATAAGCGAAGCAAGATTCATCGAGTTAAGGTTCTCTTGTCAAAAAGAAGATTACAGCATCTGCAAGACAAAGCAATCAAGACGCCGCATCGAGGATCTGAACTGTATAGTGAGTTTGAACCTTCGAAATTATTCGACGGAGAATGCAATGATGTAACATTTTGTGAGCAGCAACCCAGATTTATGAAGCATATAAAGATGTATATGACTCAACTCGATAGTATAGCGCTAGAGCCTTACAAAGCGTACATAAAGACACTAAGTGCACGTAAATCGACAGTAAAAAAGAGCGCAAAAGTTGAAACAGAGAAATTAAATATCCCGAGTATCCTTACTAAACGGAGTACTCTAAAAAATAAATTTTTGAATCACTTAGCTACTTTAAGAAAAAGGAAACTGAGATGGAAGAAAGTTGTTAGTGAAAATGCACAAAAGAAAACTTTACGGGAAGTGGTAACAACAAAGGGAGATGTTAATACTCCAAAGAGTCCAAAGTTCTTCCTAAAACTTCCAGAAGAATTAGTGAAAATGATTTCTGAAGATCACGACTTTAAGTATATTCTGAAGAACGAAAAGGGGAAGTTGAGTGGTGAAAGATTTAAGATCCAATCTCAAGAGTCGGCTTCATCGTCATCTTTAGAGAAAAGTATAACAGATGCATTTGCAAATACTTCACAAATAGAAGAAAATACAAGCACGGGAAATCTAAATAAGTCAAATGACAGAAAAGAAAAAGATAGACAGGTTGAAGAAAAGAGTGACCAAGTTGAAGACAGAATAGAGAGCAAAAATGAGTCTTTGCAAGAACAGAGCAACTTAACTGATAAAGCTAAAGCTTTAAAAAAGAAGCCAAATGATGAACCTGATTGGTTAAATACGACTTCAGATTCACCCCTACAAGGTAATGGATCAAACTTCATGAAAAACAAAGATACCAACTCTTCCTCAGAAGATTTTCAAAAGAAAAAAGATGATGAAAAAGTTATTACTTCAATATCATCTTCAAAGGAAAATTCAAGTTCCTACACGACAAACAATGATGCGAATTATTCTTCAGGGGCATATGTTAAGGAAAACCATATCAACAAAGAGAAAATGTATTATGATGATCCAAAGAGTGTCAAGTTTCATGAAGAGATAGGTAGCTCAAACTTGAACCATGACGTGCTTTACAAGGAGAAATCAAAGAGTGCTTCTGAACTTGCCCATGTGAATAAGGTCGACAGTATCTACGAAAAGCAGAGTAGTTTGTTTACAAGTAAGGAAGAATCATCTGCAGATAAGACAAAAGGTAATAATAAACTCGTGGTTGAATCTACACCCTCTGAAGTTGTCGCATCGTTGGAGATCGATCCCGAGTCGGCTAAAATTTCCTGGCATAAGCCAACTGAGGTGAAACCTTTAGAAAGCGAACCATTTACTGTCTTGAAAAATAAAACTGCGAAAGTGGAGAAGGACCTCAAGGCGTCAGAGGTCACAGCGTCACTAGATATTGCTTCGTTATCAACAGCACTCACGAGACCGTTCACAGCAAAGTCAAATGACATGGAGAAAGAGATAGAAAAGAAACTGGAAAAAACAATGAACAAAACTGAAAAGACGGTAAGTTCTTTTACAAATGAGAAAGAAGTAAGTGCTTTTAAATCTAAAGAGAAGGATGATGACATGAAATCCATTAAAATGCCACTAAAGTCGTTTTCAAAATCATCTGAGAAGCAACACATGTTGTCTGATGACACAAAATTCGAAGAACTACTTGGCAAACTTAAAAAGACAAAGGAGCTAATAAATGAAGAAAAAGGAAAGTTGATAAAAGAAAGTAAAGCAAATATCACTTCGCCAGCTCATAAAGCTCGAGGTAAAAAAATCAGTGAATTTGAAAATGAATTAGACAGGTTAATAGCTCAAGCAGAACCAGCAACATCTAAAGAAAGCAAGACACTAGATACGCTAGTTTTCAGTTTTCTTGAGAAGAATGAAAAAAAAGTCACTAAAAACGAGCCAAAGAAAATATCGAAGAGTACAAAAAGTGCATTAAAGATAACAAGAAAACAACCAAAAGTAAATACTCAAAATAATTCTAAAGCCAAGAATATTGCAGATATGAATATGACTAGTTATGTATTAGATGGGTTGAAAGATTATATCAAACAGCATACTTATGACGATTCAAAAGATAATTTGTATGCGCAACTTGACGATGCTAATGGCGAGTACATCAAAACACCATACAGCAATACTGTTTATGATGGAATAGGTGAGACAAAACCAGCAGCAACGCAACTAACCAGACTTTTTGATCCATATGCTAACTTAAGATCTCATCTAGAAGGGCCACAAAAAGGAACCTTGCCATACACCTTTTTAAGTAATACATCACGAGTTAATGAAACATTATACCTAGATCGTGATTTAAATAAGAGGTCTAATGTTGAAAATAAGGAATACAACTTCTCTCGAGGATTATTGATAGATAATATGAACCAATCTTCAATTGTGCAAAACAGTACTCTCGATAATCAGAACTCGACAGATGATAACAATTATATCGACAATCAAGTCTCTTCTAAAAATGGATCGAAAGATTTTGAAACTAAAAGTATGATTAATCGAAAAACATCAAGCATTATAGTTAAAGAATACTACCACACAAACAAAGTGCCTGTAGAAAACATTCTAAAAGAATCTTATCCAAGTCCACAACACCATTTAATAATATTCAAATCAATCTTCAACGATGATGCAAAACTAGAGAAACGGGATAAAAACGAGAAATATCCAATAAAATGTTTTACTATAAGTCGTTTAAAGATGATACTAAATGGCGTAGGGCCAAACCCGGCAAGAGTTTGGGAGGATCCATGTCAATTGACAGAAGTAAAGAAATCGGATCCGTTTAAGCTACCCATAAATCCACTTTTTAAAGTTCAAAAAGTTGAATTGAAGATGAGGAGCCCAGCTCAACCTGAACCAAACGAGAACTTTTTATCGAAGAAGGAATCTATTTTCGACGAGACGCCCTCATTCCAACATTTGCAACAGCAAGATCCAAAGAAGTTTATCTTTAGTACTGACGTAACCAAGGTTAACAAAAACGATGAAAAAGAAGAACATGCGCAAATAAAGACTCAATTTGCGAAGCCAAAAAGTGAGATCGGTCGAAAGAGAGTTAGAGCTAAAAATCAAACCGATCCTTATACCGAACTAGGGTCGACTATCATTGGATAATTAATAGGGGGGATTGTTGTAACTGCTTTGATTTGTTTCCAAAATATCTGTAAGATTTGCCAATTAATTAGTTTAATGAGATAAATGAGTATTTTCTCAACTAAAATTCATGATATTATTTTTAAGAGAATTAAATGAATGATGATGTGGTTTTAGACCAATCAGAAAGCAGAATTAATCGTGTGTTACATGAAATAGACCTTTAATTTCGTTGGCACTCATTTTATTCTGTTTTCGAGAAAAGTGACCCTTCAATGACACCATATATGCAGAGACACTCATAGGCTAAAATTGTGTTGTCTTTTATTCCTTGATTTTTCTTATTTTTTTAAGAATAACAAAGTTTTCTTTAAAGCACTTATTTTTATAATTTAGAACACAGTTGGAAAAAATATTAAGTAGATGAACTGGTTGAAAAGGGCTTTTTCGATACAGTTGAGACTGAATTCGAAAAGATTAATATCAAGCTAAAAAAGGGTACAGATACAATTAGATAAAATAAAAATACTGGATTTATACAAATAAAATCTGGGTCAATCATATCATCATATCATCATATATATCTTGTAAAAAGAATTTTCCCTACTGGTACAACACCATCAAGGTATTACAAGAAAAAGAAACAAATAACTTACATTTTAAGAAAACAATACAATCAACTAATGGATAAATAAGTAAAATGGAAGGTTGTTTGAGTCGAAACAGTCAACTCGAGGGAAACTTACTGTTTCTTGGATCGTTTTTGATAATAAATAGCGTAGTTTTTGATTGTTGCTGTATCTTGATAAAAAATTAGTGTGATTATGACGCCAGATGTTTCTAAAGTTAGTGTAGACAAGGCAGTAAAATAAAAAATGTAATTCGGTTTCAACGGACCCAAGGCAGAAAGGACAGAAGCGAGATTCCTAAGGGCTATTTCGGTGTCAACTTTTTTCGATTTCCAGGTCGTGATTTGAGAGTCTAATCTAATTCTTTTGTCTGTATTATTTGTACTCACAAGGTATTTTTCAAGACCTATTTCGGATTTAAAAATTGCATAATTCCGTAATTTGCATCCATCATTTCTGAATTTTTCAAAAGAACGTGGATTAAATTGGTCTGATAGGCGTTGGAAACCCGTAATATGTACAAAAGTATTGCCATCATATCTTAGGTTTAGCATTCCATTCTTCTCTAAGACCGATTTAATAGATGATACCCAGTATATATCTTTTTCAACAGCTTCCCTGAATGTCGTAGTTAAGAATACATTTGCAAAACTTAAATTAGAACACTAGTTGTTTTAATCTTACCCGTTCTGTGGGAGGTTTCACTATGAATATTAAATGATGAGTTAGTAAAACATAATAAAAAGATCAAAATGATTTTATAGAAAAACAAGCCCTCGACTGAATTTATAACAAAAATATTCTCCATTCGAGAGATTCCTTGCTATAACAAATCAAAACTGCGAAGTAAATGTGAAATTGGTAATTTCTAAGAATTGTTTAATAAAAGAGGCTATTGAAACACCTTTGATCCATTTTTACATACGTCATTCAATGGGAAGAAGAGGGTAAAATTTTTCCCTTCCCTTATTATTTTTCGTAAAAATTACCCAATTAGAGTTGTGGTTTTGAACGTCTGTGTAGCAAATAAATATTATTTTAGGTTTTTGATGATTTTCCGATTACATTATTGTATTAGTCGTCTTCTGATCTTATTTATGTTCTAAAATGAAAGAATTAGAAGAATCATTATTTTGTACAAAAACAACGTATCATAATACAAGAAAGCAGAATATTTTCACGTGTGTCGATCCATGCAACAGCACAGATGGTGAGACAAAAAGTTTGGTCTTTTGAAAGAATGGGTAAAGTGTACTCTTCTACTACTCCGATTGGTTTGAACTGTTTAAGGGAGTTTACTCCCGTTATTCTTTCCTCGAAGTGATTCAGTTCCTTTCCTGTGTCCACTTTTCTTCTCGTTTACCAATCTTTACATCCTCAGACTTTTTTCTTCTTTACACGTCGATAAATGTTTCGCTAATCCTCAGCCGTTGGTGTTCATCCGTGTTGTCGCTCATTCGATGATGCCTGTTTCGTCAGTCGCATTTTATCATGATGTTCTTTCCGTCTAGTTTCCCATTTGCGATGAGTCCCACCTGTGTATGAGTCATGTTGTATTCACATGGAATGTTGTAAACAACATTTTATTAAACTGGCATTGAAGCAACGATGTAAAAACAACATTACACAACTTTTTTTGGTAAATCAAATTTATATTTTTCATTGCCGACCAGATGTACATAATCCTTACTGCCGACCAATTCAACGATAGTTTTTCCTAATTTGAAGTTATCTTTATTACCTATCAAACCAACGAAAAATTTGACTAATTTTTATTACTCGGTAAGGCAGTTTCTTACGCAGTCGATAAAATGGTAGTAAAGTCGGTAAAATAACATTATTACACGCCCTATAAACGATTTGTTCTGTGTACGCAACTACTTGGCCGTTTACCATTTTCTGATTATGTATCAATCATCTGTAAATCCTATGATTCAAATAAAGACGGGAAAATGAAGTTAATTTCGTTTCTAGCAATATGATTTTACTTTGAAAAAATTCATTCAAACCATTAGAAATTTACAACTAAAATCCCTTTACAAATGATACAGAAATGCGAAATATCGAAATTCATATTATACGTTGGTCTAATGAAATGCAAATTTGGTTTTGTTGGTGGTCAAAAGCTCTGGGACATTTTTTGTATGTCATCATATTGTCATAGTTGAGGATAAACTAAGAACAAACCTGTGCATAGTAGTACGGGAAGGCCGGTTGAATCTCATGGAATCGCTGCTTCCTTGATGAGGTTCAATCGACCCTATTTACAAGA
>JAUKPT010001412.1:0-15383 GCA_032273505.1 Nanomia bijuga
TACTTAAGCTACCATAGCTACCACAGCTACCATTTTGGCGGTGCCAAACATTGAGATTAGTGTCGTAATTCGGAAAGGTGAATATCAACCTCATAACATACTCTTGGTATGCATGGGGTCAATGCATCCTTGCCCTTATAATATACAAATTTGGTTTTAGTTTGTCACGGGGTTTAATGGCATTCATATCTCCTCCGTTAAGATAGGTCTACTATTAAAGTCGTTTTTTATAAACTCAATGAATAGTTTCTTTTGGTTTATTTTAGGTAAATAGATTTATCTTTCCTCAATAGTGGGTAGTATTATATTATAAGGTTAAATCACTTTGAGCATTTAAAGGGAGGATTTGGGATAATATCCCCACCTCATACACTTCGCTTATTTTTTCTCCATTTTTTCTCCAATAATTTTCTTCTTTGAAAGCGCCCCCCTCCCAAACGTAGAAAGTGTTTCAGATTCCATTCAGATTTTACCCGGAAAACGGCAAAAACCATTCGCTGTTTTGTTTACAATTTGAGCAGATATCGCCTCGTTTCCATACAAAATATCATTTGTTGATTTATTTACGGAAAGGAGTACCTTATGGACCTTTTTATTCCGGTCAATATTTTTCGCCGGCCCTATTAACTCATGCCCTTATTATCCTTTCAATAGAAGGCCTACAACGGTGTAACGCGTTGGATAATAAGCAATAGGGATCAACCGTTGCTTTCTACGACGTCGTAGAATTATACGATGTCGCAGCTTTCTACGATCATGATGTCGTAGAATTCTACGACGTCATAGAATTCTACGATTGAAAGATGTAAATTGGCTTCCAAGAGTCTCCAAATGTTTGTTAACAATGCTTTATGTCACGTTTGTTAAACAGTTAGATTACCAATGTGATATAATGGATAATTGCAAATATCCATCTCATAATACTCATTTTTTCACAAAATGGGCACATTTTTACCCTTTTGGCCCCCTTTTTACTCACTAAATTCCCCTAAATTGGGTCATTAACATTCAATTTTGTCCATTTTGTGTAACATTCAGTTTCCAAAATTCTTTGGTTTTTGAATTTAAAAAACACCAGGGCTAAAATGAAAGTATTTTTGGTCAGGAACAATTTGCAAAAAACCTCATCGTAATTGTCGTAATTAGAAAGTTTGTCAGATGTCTAGAAATGATGACGTGCTTATTTGTTTTAGCCAAGTTTGTCTCCAACATCTTGATATATTGTGTAAAACACTCCTTTCCCTCTATCTTAAGTACTTTTTGACCAACAAAACGTGTCTCGTGGACCCTAGAAAAGTCCGTTAAAATGCTTTATATTACACATTATGATAGTCTGGAACGTCTTTCTGCCCTTTTGAACACCACCCAACCGATTATATATCAGTACAAACTACTACTACTATAAGGAACTTATCAGAAAATCTGCAATTTTGCATTGTTAATGTGTGCGAATATTTTAATTTGATCGTCAAAGACATGATTGACAGACTTAAAGAGCAGTTGTAAAAAATGGTATAACCACATTGGCTAGAAAATTTTTCATGTTAATTATATTTTTAGAAAACGGTACTTGGGGTATCTAAAATTGAACTTATTATCGTCATTTTGATTGCATAATTTTTATGTTCACACGAGAGTTTTTTAGTGAACTTTAAGTGAATGTACATGAGGTTGCTTAAAGGTATTGATATTCATGCATCGTATTATCCTAAAAGTGTTCATTTCTTCATCATGGTGCAACTCAAAACCCAACAAATTGTCTTCGTCGTTGAAAAAATTGGATTTTCACACGGAGTTACAGTGAAGTAAAGAGGTCATTTCAAATCAGTTTCCCTGAGCGAAAGCTTACCATCAATATGGCAATGTGGACAAATGTGAAACTGTCTGATGTTCATGGCTTAACAGCAATGAGCAATTCTGAGGAGACCAATACGGTCGAACGAAAATATCATCTGGGTGCAGGATATTCTTGCCGATCTGTTTCAGCTGTCGTCAGTATGCCAGAAAGTACCTTTAAGTGGCAGCCAAAATTAGGGTAACGGCATGAGCTCCCCGATTTTGACCGTTGGGTTGCATCTTGGAACGTCATATTGAAAAATTGCTGGCAAATAATTAGTATATCATTTTAAAGTTATAACAAAACTTTGTTTTGTATTTCACTAACCTTTTTTTTAATTAAACTCTGCTCTACTTAAAGCCTTTCATTGCCCGAACGGGGTGATATATTAACATCAATTAAACTCGTATAGAAATATGATGGTTCTGCCTTTCAGTTTAATCAAAAAAGAACTAAAGGTGTTTTGAAATGACGCGATAATATTTAATAGTTCAACGAGTATACTTTTTTTACCCACCCTGTACATCAAGTTATATCTTTATTGAATAATATTTTATTTTCATCTTAAACCAATTATTCACTAGGATCTTTTGTTATCTTTTTTTACCTTTTTCGAATACTAAATAATTGACCCTATATACCTTATCGATAAAATATCCGTCGGTAAAAATATTGTCGGTAAAAAAAATCGTCGGTAATAAATATTCGCCATCAAGACCAAAATGAGTCACTTTTTACTGACGATCTTTCTCACAAGGATATATATGATATATATAATCTAGTCCTTTTACAATACTTTTTAACACGAGTAAAGCAAATATCAAGTCAGTAGGTGGGTCTGATCCTTTTTCTAAGTATCTTCAAAAATTATTTCACTCAAGAATGGTGAGATTTCAGGACTCATTTATATTCTGTTATCTTGATTCTACTCAAAAAAGAAGTATTTTCTCTAAAACGAGTGTCTTCAGGAATACACTGAATACACTCCAGATCCGCCACTGGTAGGTGTGTTTCAGCGTCTTTTATCACGTACTGGAAATGGTCTGGAGATAGATATAAAATAAGGATCATAAATAAAACTTGATAAGGAAGGTATGAAAGAGACTTTCATAGTTGGAACTAGATCCCATTTGTTTGGTCCTAAATAGCAAATTGATTCTGACCTTTTTTACCAAATTCGTAGAATGTCCCCATACGGACCATTTTCCCACGGTCACAATAATAACGCATGGTGTTTTCAAATAAGCCCCAAGCAACATTAATTGTCCACGTGTCTTTGATCGATGTGAGAACCTGCTCATTTCTCCGCCCCCATTGTGATATGCCATTCCCTTTTTTGAACGTTTGCGGCAAACAATTGGTTGCTATACCATTCTTTATGCACACAATTGATATGAATAATTAATTTTGTTTTTTCGTCACGTAGACAATGAATTTATTAATTAACGGCTTGTTTATTCTTTTTAACGTAGAATCTAGAGTTCCGATAAAGGAACTCGTTGGCGGTATATAAAGTACCAATTGGAACTTTTTCTGACCTACTAAAAATTCGATAATCCATATTTGGTTAGACAAAAAATAAAGAATGTTCCTTTTTAGATACTGCGTTTTTTTTTAATTCCGTCCAATTCAATGCAGTATAAGTGAATAGTTAAACTAAACAACCTGTGTGGAAAGGGTTCAGTATTAAGAAACCCTCCGTCTCAGTGCTCCGCCCCGGTGGTCTTCAAAACTCCATCTAGGGTTGTATTTTTGGAATGGATTTCGACGGGGGTGAAGAAAATTCTGATCGGGCGGGATGTCTCTCTGATCAAAATGAAAAATAGTCACTGAGGTACAGTATAAATTAACCGGAAATTAAAATTATTTTCAAAATTTGACCGGGGATAATAAAATTCTAAAAAATTCATCGTGGTAATGATTTTAGATATATTTAGCCAGCTGAATGGATCTCACCGGGACACCGAGACAGAGGATTTTGAAAACACGCTAGATCAAAGACGCACGCGTAATTGCATGTCTAATAAACGTATTAACATGACTTGGTTCCGTATGACTCGAACCAGTGCCAGATTTAGTGCCAGACTTTAGTATGTCTTGCGCAAATAAAACCTATAGACAGACTTGACCGGGATTATCTTATAACAATTGATCTAACCCTGTTACCACCCTTTTCTTTTTTTATTATTGATATGTAATTGTGAATGTCCAAGGAAGAATTTAAGTGGTACTTTTTCCGGTATGACGTCATGAGCAGGAAATTTTAAAACAATCTACAAATTTAATCATGTTATACATCGATTTCAGATTTTATGCTGATTAAGAATCACATTAGAAGTTAGGTCTGCAAATGACCCGTTTGGCTGATAATAAGCATCTAAGAAATAGGAAATCCTATGAAGTTGCCGCAAAAACAAGTTATTTAAGAAATGAAGACCATTAATCGATTCTTTTTTCATTGGCGACCAATTGAAAATGTTTGATGTTCATCTCTGCTGATATGTATTTTCCAAAGTGTTGCACTCACGAGGGGTTCACCAGAGAGGTGAATGGGGTGAAATATGCCTTAAATGGCCGTAAAATATATAAACATTGCTCTTATTCAATATTTGCATGGAGTTGTACTACTTTTTTTAAAGTTAATCAATTGGAAACACAATTTTGAGAATATCCTTATGTAATTTCTATTAATTATGGCTCACCAGTGGAGCAGGGGATTATGTGGAACTGTCAAAAGGAGGCAAATTCATAGAAAATATCGAAAATACATGATTTTCATGTATCATTTCAATTGTAGATAAACATTCGGAATAAAAACGATGAGGATTAAGACCAAACTCTGGGCCATAGGATTTCAACTTTTTCACTTTTGAACGGCTTTTAGCATTTCATTAAAACCCCTAAAAGTAGATTCATCTTCAATGACCCCTAAAACTGAAAATGGTGTTAGTTGATAACAAATACGTTTGACACGATGTTATTTTGTAGTGAGCAGATCTGAACGATAATGAGTGGCACTAATTACAAAACTAAATTATTGGGTTCGTCTAGGAAAGCTTGGTTGACCCTTTGTCCTATATAGGGGCCTACAACTGACCCTAAAAAGGTCAATATGTGCCCATATCTAAAAAAAATGTAAAAAATGTAAAACTACACATCAAAACACATTGGTATCTAATTGGTACCAACGCGTAGTGGTGTGTCATCTTTCAGCACACTCCCATTCACGTTAAGCATCGTCGTCGTGAGATACTTACTTGATGAGGGGGGGGGGAGGTGAGGGTGTTGGTGGGGGGCGGATGGTAGAGTCGAGTGTCATTAAAAATGTACTCGAGTCGGGCTCTTAGCGAGGGCACATTATCTATCGTTAGGTAATGCCGACGGGTCGACCCATGTCATGAGAGGGAATTTGGGTAGTCAATTGGTAGCTGAAGAAACACTAGGTGGGACTAAAGCCATTGCCTCGATAAGCACGTAAAGTGCAAACCATTAACCATTAATCATTATATGAATTTGAACATTGTTAATGGCCCAATTCGAGGGACTTTAGGATCAAAATGTCAAAATTTCTAAAAAAATGAATATCATGGGCTGTGAATTTGCATATATACATCAAATTACATTGGGAAACTGTCATCCAAGGTGGACATAAAACATTGTTATTGGCCCAGTTGAGGAGGCAAAACGAGGCTCAAAAGGGTCAAAATATGTCCATTTCTAGAAAAATTGTATATTATATGCTGAAAATTTGATCAAATTGCATTGTCAAACGAACTGTTACACAAATTTGACATAAAAAATGTTAATGGCCAAAATATGCCGAATTTGGAAATAAGCAATGTTTTATGTCAACTATGATTAACAGTATATCAATATTTCACCAATGTGATCTGATGTATATATGCAAATTTCCAGCCCATAATATTTATTTTTTCTAGAAATAAGTTTGATTTTCCAAAAAGAATAATATGTTCATAGTCATGGTTGGTTTTATCAACTAAAAGATTGTTCTAAAAGATTGATGGTACCTTATTATCCGATATGAGATCATCCAAAGGGATGTAAATATTAATAACTCATTTTTCATCGATTTTTGCATCTTTTTGTGAGTTCATATTTCTTTAAATCAATATAACTATACAAATTTGATAAATGACCCATCAAAATCAAAATCAAAATCAAAATCAAAATCTAAGTTAGACCTAAAATTAAATAGCTGGCTAAAAAAAGAAGGGTCAATCTTGTATACTTCTTTTTGGCGCACTCGGTATATGTGCAAATTCCCAGCAAATAATATTCATTCTTTCTAGCAATTTTTGACCCTTTTGCCCCTCTCCAAATTGGGCGCATCCAGGAATGATGTGCCGATTTTTCTAAGAAACGATATTGAGCCATCATTTGGTATTATAAACATTCTCTGAAAAAATCAGGCCAAACAAATAATTGGAAGGTACTGAACCAGAAATCGTAGCACGTTGAAAAGGCCTGTTATACAGTACGCCATGCTTTTACGACAATTTAAGGCATATTTTACCCGTTTACCCTCTCTGGTGAGCCCCTCGTGAGTGCAATACTTTGGGTAGTACATGGCCATATCAGCAGAGATGAACATCAAACATTTTCAAATGGTTAATGGTCTTCATCTTTTAAATAACTTGTTTTTGCGGCAACTTCAAAGGATTTCCTATTGTTTAGATGCTTAATATCGACTAAACGGTTTATTTCAGACCTAACTTCTAATGTGATTCTTAATCAGCATAAAATCTGAAATCGATTGATGTAGTAAATTCGTAGATATTCTTAAAATTTCCTCCCCATGACGTCATACCGAAAAAAGTACAACTTCCGGTTGGATGTCAGAAAACACTAGGGCTTAAATTCTTCCTTGGGAATTCACAATCAAATATCAATAATAAAAAGGGTGGTAGCAGGTTTAGATTAAGTTATAAGATAATCCATGTCTAGACTACTTAGCAGAAAACTGATGCACTTTATATGTGAGAATGTCAATACCGACTTCTAAAAACCAGAGGCCGTTCAACTGAAAAACGACAATTTGCCAAGATTTGATAAAAATACTATAAATCTAGGTCTGAGGAATTTAATCTTACACACTTCTGACGTATGTCCAATAGCATGTCATTTCTATTTGACATTCCACGACACTGCAATCATTAGTTTGTGTTGCATTGTACAAAGAAAATCAAATGAAAAGATAAATAAGGAATCATATCAAAACTTTATATAAATTTAGAATCTTCATTTTCAGAAAATTAAGTCATCAATAATCTGATTGGTTCACGTTTAGACGTCACAATTTGAAGTGTTATCAAACTGAAAATCAGGGTAAAATTGTTTTGTGAACCAATTAAAATCTTCATGATGTAATATTTACCAAATTAATAGTCTAAATTAGACAAAAATTTGGATGACCAAGAACATATATTTCACTTACCTTCGGTTTTTGCTAATTCTCCATCGACAGAAATACCCGATTCATCCGAATATTCTCGTTCACTCATTTTGTCGTCAAATGATTCGTCTCGTTTTACCACACCGAATGTTTTCGTCTTCTCCGACGACGACCGCTGATCGACTTTTCGTTCATTCTCGTAAACTTTGTCTTTGTTCTTCTTCACGACTTCGTGGTGCGGTCGCAATAACGAAGAAACATCTCTGTAAATAGGCGCACGCTCATTTATTTTTTCGCTACTGTTATGATGATGTGCAGTCTTTTTTCGGTCACTTCTATCTGAGCGTTTTTCGCTTTTCTCAGTCGCTCCCTGTTCTAAACTACGACGATCTAATCTATCTCTCGAGCGATGTTTTTCTTTTCGTTCGGACGCGTCACGATATTTCTTTTCTTTCGCTGAATGGTCGATATGTCTTCGATCGCGGTTTTCGCGATTTTCTCGATTTTCTCGGTTTTCCCGATATTCCCGATCGCGATGATGATGCTTTCGACTCTCGTGATGATATTGCTTTTCAGAATATTGTCGGCTTTCGGGGTATTGTCGGTTTTCGGAAAATTGTCTGTTTTCGGGGTATTGTATTTCTCGACGTCCACCGACATGATGTCGACGCCTGTTGTCGTTTTGTGGCGAGTGATTCTGTTGCTGTTGCTGTTGTTGTTGATGGTTCAGGATCTCACTCGCGTATTCAACTCGCGTATCGATTTGTTGGCCATCGTTGGAATGAACATTGCTCGTCGTACTTTTGATCGACCAACGACGGGATAAGCGACGTCGGACTTGTGTCGGACCTTTCACCGTTTCACTCTAAATAAAAAATTATGAATGATTAGGAAAAGATGTCTAAAAGCTACTGATGATTTTTTTTTGTAAACATAATTGTAAGATAAGTTCGCTGAACTTAAAAAAATTTAGTGTCTATTGGACCACTGATCCTTTTTATCAATTTCTGAATTTTTAGTTTGTTTTAATTTGGGGGAAGAAGAAATTTGCTTCTCTTGAAATACTGGTTCAGATCAAATTTTCAATCTTAAGTAAATATTGAACCTCTTAAGTATTTGATACTTAATGTGCCTGTTCGAGGGTACGCTTGAATTTTGATTATTTTAACACGATTTAATTTGTTGCTTTGCTCACTTCTTGTAACTTTACTTTTGTTTTAATGTGCTATTGTCTTCTATTCGTGGCTTGGTATGAAAAGATTTTTTGATAATCTTCTTGATGGGATTTAGACAGGAACATGAAAAAAGAGCCTTACACAACTCCGAGGAAAAATAGTAAAAGAAAACAATGTTATAAACATACAAAACAACGCTTAGCAGTTACGAATGAAGAAATATTCAACGTCGTTTTAGAATAAAAACTGTAGCTAATTATTTTTCACCTGAATAATTAATTCTTTCTCTGATCGACAAACTTATTTTTTGATTCTATCTGTCCACTAAAGGGATATATTTTTCAAGGCAAATAAGAAATTCACAATCACGAGCAGAATCTTTCTGAAATTGGATCTCGTATATATGATACAGTACGGGGTACAGTCGGAGTCCCACAAGGTTCCCTAGTCCCATTTGGGTCCCGGGTCCTACTTGGTTCCTGGGTCCACGTTTAAGCCCTTGCCGTATCATATATTATGTTATGTACAGTTATTATATATTCTGCGCATATATTAAACGAGTACTAATAAATATTTGGATGTGCGGAGGATACGGTCCCGTTTCTGATTCTCAATTTCGGTAGAAATATGTTTGGAAATTTCGATTATTAGATAGTAAAGGGTTCATAAGCGCAATTGGCGCAATTGCCCAGTGTCACACTCCACTCAGTACCCCCTTTCCAACCCTCCCTCCCCCCGACATATGTCTATAAATATCTGTATGATATCAAGTCATTTTAATCATGGATAAACAATCCTAAACATGGCGTAATATGATATGAAAATTTATTCTAAAGACATTATTTAATAATATAAACTTAAACTGAAAAAATCACGTCAAAAACATTACCGTAAGCCACTGAACTGACGAGGCCTGTTATTATAGTACGCCATGATCCTAAGACATCTTTTTTTCTTAAAAAAAATGGATTTACAAGATAGTAACATACAAATACAATAACATTGGGAAAACACTTTATTCGTTTATACCCAATGGCAAAAGACAAACAAAAAAAAAAATACGGAAACATCATTTTGTTTTAATTTCAACAAACCGATTATAGAGAGTCTCTGGCCATAGTATTTCCATCAATGTATGCCAGTGAAGACATTAGACACCAAGGACCAGCCCTAAGACATCATCTTAAATCAATTTAAAAAAAATAAAGTTCAAGTTAAGACATTAGCAAAAGAAAACCCATCATGGAAGACTCATTGAAAATTCTAGAAGTAAAATCACTTTTTGACCCCTAGATTAGCATTAGAAAAAAGATTTTCACTGGTATTTCATATTTTCACCTTTAAAAAGGATTATTCTTTATTCAGATGGATGTAATTTACGCTAAACGTTATATTCGAGGCTAACCAAATATCCGTCTAAGATTTCATCATACATTGAAATTGGAATGAACCTAATGAATTGACGATTTGGTCACTAAAGACTTGTAACCAAGCAAAAAGCTATATTTTGGCGACCTAATAACCTTTTTGTTTGAGGGAATTGCTAAATTCGTTTTTAACATCGGGGTTAACATCGGGGTTAACATCGGGGTTTATTGGGTTGGAATTTTAAATGGGTTGTAGATGATCGTAACCAAGCGAAAAGCCATTACATGAATGACCTTTTTGGTCTATGGGTTAAAACGGTATTACCTTCGCCTTTCTTCGATTTATTTCAAACACAATGTTATTTGTTATGGCTTTACAAGAATATTTCTTATCATTCTCGAAATAGTGACTAATTTTATCATTTGATTGAATTTACATCACCATTAATTTAATTAGTTCACTAAAAAACTTTGCCATTTTAGTTTTAATTCAATTTAATTTTTCTAACGAATTAATTGAGCCCTTTAAGCTACTACTAACATTGCGGGGTACCGCCGGCACCGCCCGTGCCCGTATAGGTCAGTGCTAGCCCTCAAAGTTTCGAATTCGCACTATCCGGAAGCAAAAAATATTATACAGCACTTGCTACTATCTTACAATGTTTAAAAGTGGTATGATATGATTTTTGTAGGAACTGATCACAACAATGAATTGTGATTTTTTTTGTGAAAATTCTCAATAATACTATATCATTCAGGCATCTTTTATCAGAATCATGTCATGTGTTCTTGATGTGGGGGCAGCTTTTTATTTTAGCTTGCTCTTGCTTTGACCTGCTTATGCCTCTATCTTTAAAAATTAGCACAGGGGCATAGTTCCTAACACTATATTTGCACTACCTAAAGTATTTTCGATAAAAAATATTTCTTTGCACTGTTTTTCTCACTTAAAGTGAAACCGAAGCTACTTTATATTTCCCCAAATAATTGATCAATTTTTTTCTCGATTGATTTAATATAATCTAGTATCTGATACCAATTTATCCTGAAAGTTGCAGAACGAATAAATACTCGGCAGGTAATTTCCGTAAGAAAACCTGCAAGATGTCTAGGCCTATTAGTAAAGAACGCCATGGTTCATGCCCATAAGAATGTTTTTCTCGAAACGCTATATTGAATTAACTCCGTAACCGGATAATGCACTGAAGCCAAATAGAAGTTATAGGATGATCATTTTATCATTGTCCGTTATTTGATGACGTCAGCATTTCATGTAAGCACCATATTGATGCTATTCAGTATTGATATGAAATAAGTTACAGGGTGATACAATTGCGGTCGCAATCAATCAATTAATCAAATAATGAAGCCAAATAACTACATTCCTCTCCGCGTCTAAACATTATTTTCCATTGTCCCCCTGTTAATGACCTTTAGTAGACATCAATTAAATTTTGTACTCTCTGTCAATGATCTATAGACATCGATTCATTCCATCTATGACATTTACAACTGTTTACATGTGTTTTACACCCTTGGAATGAATGA
Organism: Nanomia bijuga; assembly: GCA_032273505.1. Taxonomy (NCBI): domain Eukaryota; kingdom Metazoa; phylum Cnidaria; class Hydrozoa; order Siphonophorae; family Agalmatidae; genus Nanomia; species Nanomia bijuga. The sequence continues at coordinate 11,341 of JAUKPT010001412.1, forward strand.
TGGGATCAAGGGTTGTCAGATTGTGTACATTATATTACAGATAGTTTCTAAAGAAGCGCTAGTTTAGATGAAGACACCCCACATTGTTTCCCCTTGTCCATCCGTATAAAAGGTTTAGTCAACTTTTGATCTCGTTATTCAAAATCAACCTTCTTCAACGTGTACGGATTGTAAGGAAATCAATCGCAAAGCACCTTTTTTCTCGTATTGTAATTTCAGATATCAGCTGCTGCAGAATGATTCATTGCGATGCCCCTTATTGACCCGGAAGCAAGTAAATCCGCCCAGCATTGTCCGACAATTTGTTTTTTGTCACCCGGCCAAAAAACGTAATTTAGACTTAATTTAGACTATTTATTAACTAGACTATTTATTATTCTCGCCTTTAGTTCAAAGTGTCGCCCTAAATGCTAAGTCTCGCCCGGATGCCGTCCGCGAAGTTCGTTACATATTTGTACACTGCCGCCCAGGCTGACAACCTTTTAGGCATCTATCAAATCCATCCAACCTTTTGAACATGTCCAAACATCTATTGAAATGAATAAAAAGCCCTTTTTTCGCAAGCGGCAAAAAAGGCTCAATTTTTTATCTAGTCATCGATTCAAACTGAGTGATAATAAGGCATTATTAGCTGAAGTGAAATTTCAAGTTCTGTTATGGGATGAAATTCAAGTAACCAAAATGTTTGAGGAAAAATTGATTGCAGTTGTAACTTTTATTCAAATTGAAAATCATTAAGTAGCAGGATGTTTTAGTGAAAATTGGTTGCTTCACCTCAAGAATTATCTCTAAGATGAAAATGTCAATGGGAAGCAAAACTATGATATGTCTACAAATCCCATTTTGAGATAATTGAGTTTAAATGCTTTAAAAGATCGCTAAATGTATACCTGTTGCTATAATTGACGAAGAAGTAAGGAATTGGCTCAAAAGTTTGTCTAATTTCCCCTTTTCACTGCACGCTTTTTTTATAAGAATATTGTTTTTTGGATTCAAGATGATTATTCCTAACTTTTTGGCCAAATTCATGCTGGCATATTCTTAGCATATTCTTAGTATACACATCATGTATAAGAGGAAGGATATCAGAATATATGCCCTAAATCTTTATTAATTTAATTTTTAGCCTTTTACAAGATTTTATGTTCATTAGATATCCGGCTTTGTTTTAACACTTCTCTCTTTTTAAAGTTATAACGTATTCACATGAAAAAGTAATCTGTGCATTTAATAGTCAGCTTTGTTTTATCATTTCTTGACTTTTAACGGTGTGAATATGCTTAGCTTGGCATAAAACTTAAAGATAAATGTTATTCTTAAGGAAAATTCAAGATAACGATATTCTTAACTTTTTGTCAAATTTCATCTTGGATATTCTTATAAAAAAAAGAAGCGTGTACCACTATGACTAAGGAATTATCGCCAAATTTCGGCTGGAAATTATAGCATTGGAAAGCTTATTTGTTCAATCTAAAATGTCACAACTTGATATTTTGTTAAAATCAAAAATAACCAAAAAATTGAATTACCCGTAATTTGTGACAATTCCTAAAGAAATCAAGAATTACCTGATACGATGACATCACTATCCGTGAATCACCTTTCCTGTGCAGGAAATTGTTCAGTTTAATAATCCGCTGCCTATAAAACACTGAAAACTCTGTTGACAGGTCTACTTCCATATCAAGTATGTCTGTGTCTTTGTCAACCAGATCATTTAGAATTTCCTCATCGAGTGCCTTCACTGTCTGGAATTTTTCAACGATTGTGTCTCGATAAGCCAACACGCTAGTGATTTGTGTCGGATCTTCTGATGTCTGTGCGAGAGCTGTGTCTGCTTTACAAAAACTACGCTCGATTACTTTGCAGATGGCACTGCGGCGTTTCGTTTTACGCAATACAGAAGACATCATAAATATCAGCTTGTCTCTTATTATTATTACTATTTCTTAGTATCGTAGTCTGTGCTGAGGTCTCTTATACCTCCAACTATTATTGTCGTTGTAATTTTTCGATCATTAAATTGTCTCTGTTATCCGAAAACAAAGAACCTATTTCATCGAGATTCTAAAAAGCGCGGCTACATTTTAAAGCATAGGTTTTATCATTCTGCGCTTTGCATTTGTTTTGAAAACAATACTTGATCCAGGTGATCCACCATTTTATCTAATGCACGATAATTGACTAAACACCCGTTTGATAACCTTTATTGACATAATGACGGTTAAGTAAGATCAGAGTTCGTGTGTGTTAACTATAATAATAGTTACATCGGCAAACCAACCAACAAATTATTTTTAGTGTATTAATACTAGTTAACAAAACAAAACAAAAAAAAACTAATCCCGTGTATTAATTATCAAGCTATAGTTGTATTGGCAAAATGAACTGTTAATAAGCAGCTTTACTAGGTATGATATCCAATTATCTCATTCTATAAAAATCATGACCATATTCATATCGATCAAACCAATGCATTTATTAAAGGTTTTGTCTGATGTTAACAAAACAAATAACACATTCAAAAGTAATCCGTTTAATTCGTTTAATTCGTTTAATCCGCTAAATCCGCAATGTTTAAGTATCTTGTTGATCTCCAACTAATTGACCCTTTTTATAAAACAGCTGTCGTCAGCAGAATTTTCGTCAATCAGAACTAAGCTAGTAAATAATCCTCAAAACCAATCATCATGACCACTTTAAAAATCGATTTCAGTCGCTCTCATAACCACCGAAAACAAACAACCAAGTCGTCGATCAGACGTAAAGTTAATGTTTATCTCTCTACTTCAAATACGTACAGTCAAGTTGCCAACAACAATGTGAATAATTAAACGAACTTTTTCTTTCAGTGTGTGCGCGACTATATTATCTTATATCTCTATAGACCACTAAAACACATACCTCATCCTCATCGCCAATACAATAACACACCATAAATAATTCAGACTCAATTTCTTCTATAGCCTAACTTTCAAAGAAAATAAAGCATTTTCTCTAATACTCACACACTTCGAGAATTATCGTATTTACGAAAATCAAACTTTTTTTTTTGATGACAAAGTAGCATCATCAAGTGTGGTTACGTCTTTCCCGCGTTCCATTCAGCGTTCAATTGACTATACGCAGTTGCTAAGTGACTTTGTGGTCGCTGGACTAGATATTGAATAGGAGACGAAAGAGAACAGTTGTCCGTGTTAATGATTATCCCCCTCTCCTGTACTAAATGACTTGATTATGTTTTTAACCAAATTAAAAGGGCTGGTCGAGGGTGTGTTGGTTTTATCATAGTAAGGCTGGTCACACTTTTATGATTGGCGCACTTTAAAAAGGGTTGGATGTAAAGCGGCATCATTTATATTAGTAGATTATTTCAAGGAATTGATGGTTTCGGCAAAAATAGTTTTTTTTCACCATCACGATAGTTGCAAGTGAATATGAATTGTATTGATCAACATATTTCTTGAATGTATTTTTTTTCTTTCTCTTTCCAGAAAGTTATTGGCAAAAAAGGGGCTAGCCTCTGTGTGTTGTGATATTGTTTATCAACAAGTAAGCGTTCTGCGTGACACGTGAAGATTACGAGGAAACAGGGGCGCAATGTCTTCAAAGTGATATTCACCCCAAGTTTTGGGGAAATTTTAACTTAGTTTTTAAATAATAAAAATCTGCCAACATTTTTGCTCGTATCGAAAATGAGTGTCTTCATGAAAGATACTGAAGATACTTTAGATCCGCCACTGGGAATTGCTTCTTTTCTTTTTTTAAATAATCAAAACAAAAGTAAAAGAGTGCTTCTATTTCCGTATTCTACTATTCCCGTATTATTATTATTATACTATTATATTCCCGTTATGCTATTCCCGTATTCTACTTTTTCCTTATTCTTCTATTTCCGCATTCTACTTATTCTCTATTCAAAAGGTGCTTCTATTTCCGTATTCTACACGCAAAATGAGTTCTATTCTGTCTTTTCTACCAAGTAAGAAGTGTCTATTCCGCCATTTCACCAACAAATCATTTCACGATAAGTACATCATGAG
>JAUKPT010001413.1:0-15383 GCA_032273505.1 Nanomia bijuga
TTCATTTTTCACCTTCTTCCTTTTACTTTTTTCGATATTTCTTTCTCTTATCTTTTGTCTCAAAGCTTCGTCTTTCAATTCCCAAAAACCGTTTCTTCTTTGGAATACACTCATCTACAGTCGATAACACTATGTCTTTAAAACTATTCCAACTTTCCTGAGTGTTCATATCATGTAATTGTTCTTTCCAATCTATTTCTGAAAGTATTTCCCTCATTTGATTGAAATTAGCTTTGGAATAGTCTGGAATTAACTCTGTTGTGATGTTAGAATTAGAAGGAATAATAATTTCAACTTGTATGATTGCATGATGTGACCCTCCGAGGGGATCCAAGGGGTTAACAGATGCAATTAATTTATCATTATCACTTAGAACAAGATCAATCAAGGTGGAAGTAGTACTTCCATTAGGTTGAGGTGTAAAATTTGTCGGGAAGTCAACATATTGACTTAAAAATTTATCATTTACTGAGTCTAGCCTGCCCTACATTAGTAGAGGGGAGTGTTGACCAGTCTATATCTGGAAAGTTAAAATCACCAACTATAACAAAATTACATGTAATGTTATCCATATATCGAATAATTTCATCGTTCATTTCAGGACTAGAGTTTGGAGAGCGGTAAATCACATGGATTTGAACATCTTCTGAACTTTTATTTCTGCTAGGAATAGTAGCATGAAGAATCTGTTCAGAATTATTTGCACTATTTACAATATATACATCAGGAAAAGAAGAATAAATAATCTCTACCATTTTTGGTATCAGTTCGGTCACAACGACCTATAAGGTCAAATCCTTCAATCTTTAGTGTAGAGTCAGTAATATTATTTTTAATAGTATCATTCTTTTGTCCAGCTTTCTGCAACAGCAATTATGTCCGGTTTAAGCTCATATACACCAGCTTGTAGTAATTCAATCTTATTTACAATGGATTGGGAATTCATGAAAAGAAGTTGAATGATAACTGAGTCTGAATCTAAGCTAAAGCTTCTCGGGTAGCTTCTCGCCGTTGTTGTGCTAGTTGCCATTCCTGTATGTTGCGAAATTGTAAAAGAGAAAAGTTGTGTGAAGGACTTTGGAGTACACATGGACAATGATTCTTCATTCTCATCTCATAAAATACTTTGTTGAAAAGATGGTGGAAATGTCTGGCTGGATTCTATGTAGGTTTAAAACTAGATCATCCCATGTCATGTTGACACTATGGTATTAGTACTACCTCACCATGATTACTGCTCTCAGTTATGGTGGTCACCCTTCAAGGTTGCTGATATCCAAAACCTTGAAATGGTTCAAAGAGCATCTGTGAAGAAATATACATGCTGACATGTTCTCAGAACAGTTGAAAACACTACAACTATATTCACTTGAAAGATGTAGAGAAAGATCTTTTATGTGTGGAAAATGATTGGGGGGCCTGTCCCTAACACAACACATGATCACATCTGATTGGGAAGATTGTGTGATATACCATTTGCTCGTATGGAACCATACCAAACTTTAAGATTTAAAAGTTTTAGCAAGATTATTCAATATCCTTACAAAGTTTATTCGAAACTTATTATTAAACTTAATATTTTTCTAAAGATATGTTCAAGTTAGATCTGGATACTTACCTGAAGAATTCCTTGTTATATTGAATACCGAAGATCAAGGACAAATGGTATTCTAGATATGGCTCATTTCTTCGTGGACTAATGAACATAAAAATTATGTTGGACATTTCATATTGAAATTATTATTATTTATCAGGCAATGCCTTTCTTTTTTGTGAACTCCAGCTCATTTTTTTTACTCATTTTTTTTACTCTTCCCAACCCTCCTACCTAGCAGTTTTTTGTCCTTATTTTCTCTTTCACATATATGCCATGTTTACACTAAATCAATAGAAGTTATATATAGAAGCGATAAAGTGTGACACTCAATTAAATAATAAGTAAGTAAGTAAGTAAGTAAGTAAGTAAGTAAGTAAGTAAGTAATTAAGTAAGTAAGTAAATAAGCATATATTTCACTATTACTACAAACACAAATACAATATATAAATAAGCCTACGGAAATGTATGAGTGACCTAATAATGCTGTTAAGCTGGAAAACACAAAAGAGACAAACTCATGATTCACGTCACCATAAACAATAATCTAAGATGAATTATAAATAATCAATATAAGAAAAGAAAAAGAAAAAGTCTAAAAATAAAGAAAATAAAGGGAGGAAAAGCGAAAATGTGACTAGACAGTGGAGTTGAATATACCAGGATAACAGGATACTGTTAACATATTTAGAATATTGAAAGAAAAGAAAAACTTGTGAGATAATTTTGTTTACGTTGATAATGGAGATAAGAGAAATTCTTGTTTTGGCGCTCTTGCATACAAAAAAGAAGAAACTACAAGGCATGAGAAATGGAAATTCGAAATGTAAACAAAAGAAAAAGAAAGAAGATACTGCATAGCATGCGAAACAAAACACTAGAAAATACAAAACAAAAGTGTTAACACAGAACAGAAGAGAAAAAAACACAAAGCTACCTGATGAGAAACATCAGGAGCCAATTGCAGTTAAAAAAACAAAAAATATGACAAAATGATACATAAATTAGTTGAAGTTAAAATGAATTTGATAAATATGGTTTATGGTTTATTTTATAATGGTTAGCTAAAAGACGCAAGAATGTTTATGGACTAAATGTATTATGTTGACAAACATTCGTCATCGTTTATAAACATCGACTGAGAGATTGCAGTGGTTGTGATATGGATAAAGAAGACATGCTTTTAAATGCAGAGCAGACATAAATCATTAGACTGCGTTGGCATAAAAACCTATAAAAGGTTGTTTTATGGTTTTATTAAAATGATGTTTATTATGAATCTCATTGATAGAAACGCTTGTTTTATTCTTATGGTTGACAACAATTTTGTTCTTAAGCAAGTTCCATTAGGTTGGCACTGATACTTGAGGGATTTAAGACCATAGGTATATGAAAAAAATGGTTGAACAGTCGTGGAAATATGAAGAACTTTCGATTTCACCTAAAGTGACATAAAACACTATGAGATATTGAAACTTGTGGTTTCTAATTTTGGCAGGGCAAAGGTAACAACTTAACCTATATTCATTTTTTGTAAAAAACGAGGTTTGCATTCAGAAGATAATGAGAAAAGTCTGTTAAAAATAAAATGAAATTCAAATCTTATACCTTCTCATTTAACAATCTATCTAGACTATAATATTGCTGTAAGTAATTAAATCCTATTAAGTGAATATTTAACAATACTCTTATTTTTTTTGCCAAAATATAGATATGCTGTATTATTCTATTCAAATCGTTTATTATACAACATGATGTCACAGATCTTATCAAGTTCTTTATCAAATGTGCATGGTAGAATCATGCTTTAAAATATTTTCATTTGTATTTATTCGATAACAATAGTAGATAACTTTCTATTATAATGAGCAATAACATGCTGACTTCAGTTGTTAATCAGACGTTTGTGCAGCTTGGTCCCTAAACCCAAAGTTTCGGAGAAAGACACAAAAGTACTTAAAGATAATTTCTTACAGCAAGGTTATCGCCATCTAGATAGATCGTTAAATGAGATGGTATAAGATTTAAATTTCATTTTATTTTTAACAGACTTCTCATTATCTTCTGAATATGAACCCTGTTTTTTACAAAAAATTGCACGAATATAGGTTAAGATGTTACCTTTGCCCTGCCAAAATTACAAACCACAAGTTTCAATATTTCAGAGTGTTTTATGTCACTTAATGTGAAATCAAAAGTTCTTCATATCTCCACGAATGTTCAATCATTTTTTTGGGGGATTCTATAAGATTTCATTCTTTACTGATATAAATTCACTCTAAAAAAATAAGATCAAGAAAATACCAGGAAGGTACTTTCCGTAAATTTACCTGCATGTTGGCATGGCCTGTAGTTAAGTCACCATGTGAAGGTGTTATCAGCAAAATGACCTGCCATAGATTTGTCCAAACCGAGTCTGAGATCATTAATGAAAATAAGAAAAGTAAAGGCCCTAATGTGGACCCCTGAGGGACACCATGTGTGATTAGCTTCTTGTCAAAATTGAATCTGTCAATGGAGACAAATTGGGACCTATTGGATAGGTACGATTTTATTAGATTATTTATTTTTTCACGAAGACCATAATAATTTTATATAGTGTGGAGTGAGATATGGTATCAAATGCTTTTTCTAAGTCAATAAAAACTCCACACACCAAAGTGAGAATGGGTATGAGTTGTGTGAGTATTCATACATTTTTGTCTCACCTAAGCCAGGTAATGGTCCCATGTGTCACATATCCATCTGGTGCGGAGATTGATGTCTCTTTCAGGTGAGTGTTGGTTAGTTCATCTTGTATGACAGTCCATCTAGTGGCAATCATTATCTTTCACCTGGAGACTATTATCTGTTTGTTGACTTTTGTTTGTGATATGTTATGTCCTTTTCCAGCCTCTTGCTAGGCTGTCCTTGAAATCCGGCAATGAATCTCAGGCTAAGATGTTTGCTTACTTCTTTATAGATTGCTATTCCAAGTAACATCAAGCTCAGATGTATTGGCTGGAATAGAGATCATGGTTACATAGCATGTGGTGGTGAAGATGGCCTTCTAAAAGTTCTTCGATTGGAAACACAGACAGGTGAATTTTATCTAAGTTTCAATGCAATTCTTTATTGACACCAGCACTATTTTCAGCATTTACATCAGCCATATCCATTGTTTGAAACCAATGACAGTAAAAACTAAAAATATATTAAAAGTATACAAATTCGTTGCCTTAGGAAGAAGAACATACAATTACAAAGTGGATATAATACATAATAAATAAGTTAAGATAATCACAGCACCCTACACCTTTGATGTTCTATTTTCTCTACACAACTATAGGTTGTGTCAAAACAAATTGAATAAAAAAGAGGTTCAAAAGGAAATGGACATTTTTTGGGCAGGTGTAGGTATTGCTCTGTAATTTTCACTTAAGCACTTTTCTACTGTTAGTTAGTGGAATGACTCACAGTTTAAGTGACAATTCCCCACTATTACACATGTTATTCTTCATAATTACTAAATTTGAACTACACGTCTGCACTTCACTTATCTTTAGAACCAGCACTTACACTGACTCATGATGTCCAAGAAAGCCAAATGCTCCCAGCACACCTAAAAGTAACTGTCAGTCCTGTTGCAATACCCCCTTACAGTACACAGTCACCCTAAAAAAGACAACTCACAAACTAAATCCTCATTCTCCAACCCAATTCCCCAGGGTGGGTGGCGGGTGGAAATTTTTGATTGCGTTGCTGATACCTGATTGGTCGCTATACTTAGCTAGTTTTACGGAATGGTATTAATAGAAAAATAGGTGAATGCTAAAATTAATTGATATGGCAATAAAAAATGAAAGGAAGGGTTAAGGGTAAATAAAAGAGACAACTTTATTTTTAAATTTTGTTTATACAGATTTACTTATACTGCCATTTACTTTATTTTTATTTTTTCATTGTTCCTTGCATATTTGAAATTAGTTTTAACTTCAATAGGTTCTTATAGGAAACTAATCTTATGACACTACAGATTGAATTGGAAGATTATATTTGATTTTCAAAACAAATGGGGTTGCTAGCTGCTTGCAGTATTTTCACAAAAGCGTTCACCTCTCTCGGCCTCAAATTCTATATTATTTGATGCAAATGTTTTTGAAATAAATTTTTTGAATATAAATCTAAAGTGAAGATAGAAAAAATAACAAAAAATAAATAAATCCAAATGAAATTTTAACACCACTTTTAACCATTTTTTACCACTTTTACCTGTAAAAGGCCATTTGTTAGTTGTGTACAGATGGTTTTGACCAATCGTTGATTATGAAAGCAAAAATAAAGAAATCAGCCAAAAGTGTAAGACTGAAAACCATAATTGCTAGTATTCATCGACATCCATTCCACTTACAGACAATCAAGTCAAAAAGGAAATGTAAAATATACAATAGCTAAACAATTTTGTTCAGGATCTGTCATCTGTCTGAAAAATCTTCCCGTGGAGTGGGTTGATCTTGTATATATTTGTCCATGAAGAAGTTGAGCCATGATTTTCTGTTGTTGCAAAACTGATGACAATCTTTTTACTGTATCATTTTTATTAAATTGATTTATAACCAACTACCAACACAACAGAATCAATACTTTTTACAGTTTTTTTACTTTTCTATGTTGATTCTCCAGAGACCAATACTCATACATATTCATGCATCATATAAACATTAGTTCATCATTAGTTTCTTCTTTTAATTTATCGCTAGAATACCTATATATTTTTCATGTATGTATGTGTATTATATTTTTTATGTTTGCTTCAGATCAAACACAATTAAAACCTTTCTTTTCTTTGGTTTCTTTATAATTCATAATTTTACGATCAAATGCGAAAAAATCCCATTTGTTTACAAACTGATATTCAATTGAACTTCTTGCATGCTAATTTCTATTGATGTGCACAGATGTGCAGGGAGTTTTCGTGCAGATGGAAAAAAATTGGAACAGCCCTGTGTGATGTTTGCAGAGTCAAACTATGTTCTTACAAACTCTCATGCCTGGAGAGGGTTAAATTCTAATTTTGATATAACTATTATATAATCTTTTTACTTCTACTTCTAATTCTTTAGATCAGAAAGTCAGAGGACTTGCAGCACCAAGTAACTTGTCAATGAATCAAACGCTTGATGGTCACACAGGTAATCAATTTAGAGTTTGTATTTAAAATATTCTCCAAACCAGACCTGCCCTTGATTTTTTCCTCAATGGAATTAAGTAATCAATTGTGAAAAAAAGAACCGAAAAAACGAAATAATATCCAAAAAAAATTAGGGGTAGTGTAGAATTCAAAACAAAATATATCTTAAGTTCTTAGCAAACACAAACGCAGAATATGGTGCTAATACTATGAAGAAGAATACTACATGGCAATTTTTGTATCATTATTAGAAAACACAGATTTATATAGAGAATTCAGGGATGTATCTGGCTCAGGCTTGGCCTGAATTCAGGCTCACAGAAAATTGAAAATTATAATAATGTTTATATGTTAAAGGATCCCCAGGGGATAGAAGGATGATGAAGAAATCATAAAATTGTCTCATTCAAATTACTTTGAATAATCTAAATCAAGAGCAGGAAATGCTATAGGTATCGAGGATACTAGAAAACCCAAATTTTTCCCAAGGCTTTGTGCCCTTCGCGTCTTCGTTACAGCGCTCCCAACCCGCCAGCTGTTTTACACCCTCACTTTGCTCAGTCCTTGGGGCGCTTCGCTTGTTTTAATCTTTTATTTTTAGATTCAAACATTCAAAGGTGGTATAATTATAAAGGGCTCTTCAAATGATCTTCACAATGTAGTGTATTTTGGGTTTTATCTAAAGATAAAATTTGTTTTTAAGTTCTCTTTCAGATCTAGAAGGATTTTTATGTATTGGGTCCCTCGAAAGGACAATAAAGTTGTCAAAGTGAAAAAAATAATTTTTAGAAAATAATAGGACATTTCTATGATCCTTTTTTAAGACCCTGTAACTGCTAAAATTTATTTTGATGATATGGATTTAGTTGAATAAGTTCAAATTATTGTTCCTTGTTTATATATCATGTTTAATTGTTACTTTAAATAAAAGGACAAAAAAATCAGCCATAATGCCAGAAAGCCCAAAGACAACTATATTGTCCCGAACTGTGCCCAAAATTTAAAGTTGAGATTTTCATTGTGAAAGAAGCTTCTTCCTAAAAATGACTAAGTTCTGATATAAAGAATCCAAATTATTTCACTTTTTTACTTTGGTTATCTTTAAAAACAGGACAACTTTGTTATCCTATTTTGGGGCCATTTGTCGGTAAAAGTGAGCCCTTCAGCAATCAGGTATCAAAAATGTAGTTAAAAAGCATTTGAACTCATGTCCTAATAATTTTGGCTTAAATTGACCTTTACAGGACAGTAAAGTTGTCAGGTCTACTAATTGTCCATATGGGGGCCAATTAACAGAGAATCTTTTATTTTTCTATATTTTTCAATGATAGAAGGTATTTACAATCATGTGAATTTTCATCTTCTGAAATGAAAGAATGATCAAAATATACTGATTTTGTTGTTTTTGTCAACATGTTGAAAAAGACATAGGAGGGTGTTTTATGTATAACATTTGGAAAACTTAAGAAAGGAGAATAATGTTGTAGTATTATTGTATCAAAACAATTCAGTTTTGTATTGTGATTAGCAAAATTATGTATAAATCATAAACCATAGATAAAAAGTGGAAAATGGGAAAAATAAACAAAATTGGCCAAAGTAAATGACTTATACCACACACAGGTGAATTAGAGAGAAATCTAATGGTAGCAATAATAAAAATAAAAATGATAATAATAACAACAAAAATTATACGAAATGCTTGCATTCTGATTCCGTTTTTTGCTAAGCATAAGATGTTGAATAAAAAATATGGCTACTAGCAGCAGCTACTTGGACTTTTGGATTTGATTGACATTAACATAGAAGAAAAAATATCAACAATGCAGTGAAGATAGAATGAAATATAAGTGAGCGGCTAAAGCAATGACTAGAAAACTACTTGCATAGTTCTTTATTGGCAATTGCTTAAAATCATCGTTATATGACTAAACTCATTTCCACAAACATTTGGTTATGAGTTTTTTTGACCCAAACCACCCTATTTCTATAGTTTCAGCATCCAGCAACAAGATCTGACTGTCATCCAAGTCAGTGTCACCTATTTGATAAAGATTTTAAAATTTTCAAATTACTTTTGTCATTTTGTTTTTTACTTAAAAATCACTTTTTTTGCAGTTTTTACGCAAAAACGGCTAAAATTTTAGTACTTTAGTAGCCTTGTACTAAAAGCTTTTCAGACATTTTCTGGACACCACCATCCTACTATAACGCTCTGTCATGTAAATTAGTACCCCTCTCTGCAGGGGCGGATCCAGAGTGTCTGCAGTATCTTCATGCAGATACCTTATAAAACGAACTTGAAAAAATCATGGTACCTTTCTCATTTTATTAAAATTAAAATTAATTTTTTCCCAACATATTTTTTATTTATTTTAGTATTATATTCATTTTTTGATCGCCCACTAACTTGGTTGAAAGAATTACAGAATTTCATACAGACTCGTTACCAGGCTGTCCAGTAAAAAATATTGCGCAATGTCTGTAAAATAGATTCAGATAGTAAGACCCGGTTTGCAAGACACTAAAAACCTGTTTATGTGTCGGCACGAATGATCTGAATGTTGGCACTTTGATATTCAAGTATACTGCAAAAACGGATTATACCGATTCGGAAATTGAAATTAAAATTCATGTTCCGCAAATTGGTAAGACGTGGGTCGTTTAATATTTTTGCTGGGTCGTTTTTTCATTACAGACTACACACAAGGTGGTATATTTTCTTTTCGAATCGAAGACGAAAGGTGGTGAATGGCTGCTATATTTGATATGTAAGTATTTGAATTTTTACATTATTATATATTAAACAAGTATTAAACACGTCTGTAAGCACATTAATTTGAACAATAACTGATTATTCATTTGCATTCTGCAATTGTGTATTCTTTAATTGAAGTTGACAGGGTCATATGTTTTTGTATTTGAACGTTTCTTTCATTGTTTATTATGTATTCTTTTCTTTACTTTATGTTTAAAGAAACAGTTTACCTTTTTGGTGAGAACGTTTTCGACTGCAGGTTTACTGCTTTCGTTTCGTCATTGTGGCATATACATTCATTTTAAAGTTAATTTGTAACATAAATAGAACGCAAGGCAACGCAGTTTTGAAAGCAAAATATAAACAAATTATGTTGAACCGAAACAAACCGTATAGCCAAACATGACATAAGAGCTGGCTATCAGAGTTTGCATCAAATTTTCCTTTATATAATAAATGTAAGCAACTAAAACGTACAAATCGATAAAGATAAACATGAAATAAACTGTAAATAGAATAACAAAATCAAAAATAAACAAACAACCCAGCGGAAAAATTACACTGTAAATCTCATGTTTATTTTTGCGAATGGACGTTTCAAAAAAATTTCGGATGTATTAATTTTCGCGAATGGGTAAATATTTTGGCCAAAAGTATTAATTTTTCCCTCTTTGATAGAAAAATACCTTTTTTTCTTTCCTGTTTTCGAAGAAAATTGTAATAATTTTCGCGAATCTCAGTTTAAAAGGATTTTTCGTGTGTATTAATTTTTGCAAATCAAACACTCAAGATAGGTAATTGTTTTCTTCATCCTGGAAAGCACATGAATTCTGATGCCTCAAAATGCTCTGACAGCAGAAAATTGTGCATCAAAAAGAAAGATTTCTGGAAAAATGAATCTTTTTCATTTTTTTTATAGTCCACCATCACGAAGAAGAAATGCTCTAACTGAAGATAGGCATGCTGAAAAGTTCGTGGCTAGACTGTATTTGGCATAAAATTATTTAAGGCCATTGCAGTAGCATAAACCTTTTATTATTGTGATTAGTTTTTATTTTATATTTTCTAAAGATATTTGGATCTATTAGCAGGTAGAAACAGGATTTATTTCAAAAGATGTTGCAGTTTGCAAAAGTTTATATCTGCAAAATTTTTAAGACCAACCATTCGCAAAGGTTTATGCCTGCGAAACCAATCACCAATAAAGTATGTAAATACATACATTGGTAAATAAATAATTTTCTAATTATAATGATAAGAACTCTAGATTGAGGGCTCTGGAAATATGCAGGCGTTTCAGACAGCTGTGGCAAAAATGAGAATAGAGACACTAAAAAAATGGTCCAGATCCGCCCCTGCTCTGAGTCATCACTTGTATACCTTTAGCTTTACCTAATTATTTTGAAATGAATACTTCTCCCACTTCCTGCAGAGCATTAGTTCAGTACTAAAAAACTGATTGTCAAAAAGACATGCATTGCATCTTCTTCATTGTGATGTCAAAAAACAAACAATTTGAGTCGATAATTTTCTTTTTGTTTCTTGAGAGTTGGCTTCTGTTTGTTTTGATCTGTTTTTTTTTGTCTTGGGATAACATCTGGTTGATACAATGTCATCAACCGGTTGCAACCATCTGCCATTGATTTTTGAAGAAGATGTTGAATAAAGACACGTTTCACTACTTAACAGTCTACAGTCTACAGCATTTACGGTGATTCACAGCATCCAGAATAAGCTAAAGGGGAAGTCAATTACAGTTAGTCCTGGTTAGTCCAAGCGGTGTCATGGGAGTCTGTAATATTTTTTTCAGCAGTTAGTCTCATGGGTTCCATGGACCAACTGCATGCTTAACCTGTTTACTTAACACATGATATATTTCAGGTTAAAAAAGACTACCAGGAAGCTGTGTTAGATAGTGAACACATACGGCCAGTCAAGATAAACAGACAGACAGAGGACAGCAGGCAAAGAGAGGGTTAGAACGCTGAAAGTGAGCCGGCACTTATCCGCCAAATTCGTCAACCAGGACGAATGAACTGCTGTAACGCATGACATCTACACAGGGACATGACAGATCGTTGCAACCAGCAGTGATGAGAACTTGGTCTCTATTTAGTAAATTGGTCTCTAATAGACTTTTTGAAGAAAATGGTCTCTTTTTGGTCTCTATTTTAAGGCTGATTCTCTATTTTTGAAAATTTGTTAGCAAAAATATATTTTGTGTATAATTTTCTTACTCATGGCAAAAATTCATTTTTCTTAAGAAAATGAAAGAGAATTTCTAACTCACACTAGTAATTCTCATTAGATTTAGTTCTTTCTTAAGTTTTTATTTTAGATCCGCAGAAATTTATTCCAGGGAAATGCATTAATTTTGCAATTGGGTCGATCCATGAAAGTTTCTTGCTGCGAAAGTCTCTATTTTCAGGAAACATGGTCTCTATATGGTCTCTATTAGAGATTTTTTTTATAGAGAGCTAAGACCTCATCACTTAACCCGGCAGCGACAGAACAACCGGACCAACAATGGAGGGTCCAGAACAGAAAGACTGGGACAGACAGAACAGCAGTAGGGATAGGCCAAGATGAAGCCGGAGGAGGACAGGGAGACAGACAATGGCTGCCAGGCAGGGGAGACTGACACATGCAGAGACAACAGCACAGAGGAAGACAGGGACCACATACGCAGGGATGGCAGACAACACAAACAGTAAAGAGACGAAGGCGGTTCTCCAATTCTTGGAGAAAACTATTCTCCACAACAAGGAAAACCGTGGGGCTATAACAAACACCTGTCAACGCCAGGAAAGGATGGCACTGCAGGACCAAGTCCGACAGGCACGCCTTACAGGAACAGGAATAGGAATTAGAAATAGAATTAGAATGTATTTCTTCCTCAATAAAAAAATATATAATACGAAAAAGAATACAATTTTTTTTTACAACATTAATCTAATGAAATGAACAAATATAATTAAAAGATAAATAATAAGTGAGGAAAGGATGTACTCAAAAGTCGGTTAGGTTTTACTATGTAGAGAGACCCTTAAAAATAGGAACACATCAACAGCCAGAATGACCCAGGAGGACCAAGTGGACCAAGAACAAAGGCCCAGCTAAAAGGAAAAGAAAAGAGCACTTAACAAAATATATTCTTTTTCTGCTATTTGTGGTCTCATCAATATTTCTACTTGGCACTTTGATTGTAGAGCATCCTGATAAAATCAGTTGGACATATGTATGAACCATCATTGACAGATTCTGGGTTTGTACCAAATTTTCTTTCACTATATTGGCACATTCATAGAATGCAGTTTTTAGTTTGTTGTCTTATCATTTCCTATTGAATGGATAATACTTTTCTTTACAGAACAAATGAGAGCTTCACAACACCCATTATACGATGGATTTTCTGGTGTAGAAAAGGTTTTCAAATGGACCACAATTTTATTCCAATCAAACGTATTAAACATCTCTCGCAATTCTCTTTCAGCTGCTACAAACTGTGATCCCGAATCTGAAAATATGCTCTTTTGATAACCGCTTAAGAAGACAAACCGCCTGAAAAATAACAAAAATGCATCAGTTGAGTAGTCAGTAGCAACATCAACAAAAACTGCTCTTGTCAGAAGAAACGTGAAAATTAAACCATAACCTTTACCAACAGTTCTTTTGTTAAGCTCTCCTTTAATGGCAAACATTCCAAATAAATCCAGTGCAGTATTGTATCAGGCAGGTGCAGGTTTAAGACACTCAAATGGAAGTGGAGCCATCGTTTGTTCTTGAAATTTCCCTTCTAATCTTCGACAGCGGTTATAATTTTATCAAATTTGTTTCATTAATCTTCGAATACCAATGATCCACTAATCTGACTGGATTTTCGCAATATCAGCACTCACGATAAGCAATGAGCTTCATTATGAATATAAGTGGCATACAATTCCAAAAATCTTTGATTTGAAGGCAAAATAGCTAATTTTCTCTTACTGTAAGTAAACTCGTTGCATGGCTCAATACAGCCAAGACGACCAATGGACATCATTTTTTAACTTCGCATTTAACTTGCGATACTTGTCTTTTCCTACCAAGGCCTTTTCCAATTCTTCTCTAATTAATACATGAGCTTGTTTTTCCAAATAATTACCGTGAACAAGTAAGATCATCAGGTGACAATGATGAACTTATATTCTTCAAGGAATAACGAGGAGACAAGATCTTTAACAACAATGTTCTGGGAGAGACGCGTAAACGTTATATGTAACTACTATAATGGTACATATTAATAATTTCAGCGCTTCTTCTCTTCTGGTAATTTAGCTAAGGTACCAAAATCTTGATAAATTGGCAATTATTAATGGGCAGAGCCAGAAAGAAAGGACCATTGATCCAATCGCTTTTCATGTCAATTTCATCTGCTGTGCCCTGCTGTGCATCCTCTTGTTATCAAATCGGTTATGTTTGACTTAGAATCAGTCCAGAACCATTCGTTTGGTTCTGTATCACTTTGTATCTCGCCAATTCTAGTAACAACAGATGTATTAAATCGAAATGAATCTTTACTGATCTTTGCTTCCAAAATCTTTGAATCCACAATATGCATGACATGTTCAAAAGATGATCGAATTGAGTTCTCAATGACTTTTCTTAATCTTTTCTTAATCAATTGGAAACAAATAGAAGTAGAAAAATGACGTCATTCAAATTCTCTTGCATTGACATAAAAACAATATGTGTGTATGGAGTCACTGGAGACTCAACTAAATTAGTCTGACACAGGGGATCAGTTTCCAGCAAGGGAAGCCTCTTTGTTGAAAACATATCTGAAGGACCAAAATAAACAAATCTGGGATTTGGATCCTTAGACATCCTTATACGTTACGTTATCACCTCTATGACTGCGGTTTGAGTCTTCTTTGAGGCATATGATTTATATATGATTAAAATTAAGTAGGATTAGCCACTACACTATGTAGCTGGAGCTTGTCCCAGCTCCGCTAGCTTAGAAGTCCCACGTAGGGTTCTGTTCAGTGATAAATGTTGTGTGTGTCTTCCTGTGATTCCAGCCCAAGTAGTTGTGCTTAGTAAATTGCTTCTACTTGGGATGTGCGTTGGGTATATAAGCATAGATAAAAAAACACAAAAAAAAACACAAAGAATAAGAAATAGAAATAGAGCGATCTTACAGGGCCTACCCTGACTAGTGTCAAGCAAAAAAAAGAGAAAGAGAACAAAATAAACAAATGACTTAACTGGGACGCCAAATGCTGTAGACCAGACCATTCCATGTGGCATGTGCCAAATGCGCAGGATAGGTGAGAGCCACCAGTAATTGGTCAGCGGTGAGAGAAGCGGGGAAATTACTGGATAGAAACTGTCATGGCAGCAATTGAAGTTACCTGTCTATTAGCCATATTTAATTGCATTAAATGTTCATTTGTGTTCACATGACCATATCTCAACACCAGGCTGTTTTACATGTTAACATGTTGATATAATAATCGAATAAATACAATTTGATAGATAGAGAGCACACAATAATTGTTTATGGGAACATAGTTCCATATTCATACCTATAAGGATAAAATCAATAATGATAAGTACAATTGGTCGAAGATAATGCAAATCAACAACCACATTGTATTTAATATGATATTCTATGATGTTATGTTTTTTTGATGGAAATATTTGTTATCGCTAGTCTTTTTAACTTCTAATTTAGTCCGGTCCCTGGTATATAGTCCCGTTTACAATTCGAGGTCCCCGAGTTTTGACTTTTGAAATCGTTTCCATGTTCCACCAGGATTATCAAGTTGAGTGGTCCTTTCCGGAAATCCTGTCAGTTTTCATGTAATTAGGGCCT
>JAUKPT010001414.1:0-15382 GCA_032273505.1 Nanomia bijuga
GGAGTATGACGAAAGCGTGCAGCAAATATATTATCGTAGCGACCCAAAATAGTTACCCCGCGGCATAGCCTACTTTATACATGGCCCCACATTTTGCCGACAAAATATCGAGTTGGGCGTTCTTTAATTAACTTTAATCAATTTTTGATCGTGTGATTAATGAAAAACACTCGTGACTGAATAGGCGTGCACCCCCAGTCAAGAAAAACGTTCAAAGTTGGTCCCTTCTTTGCCAATTTTCTCAACAACTATTGGTCCTAACCCTAACAAACTATACATTTTCGAGCCTCCCAAAGGCAGTTAAGAAGTTCGACATTTTCATATTTTTTATATTATCTGAGCAAGTGCTCTAATGTGGCTTTCGAACAAAATAAAGTATCAAAAAACATTGAAATATGGTTTACATCTTATTTTGATACAGACTATAGTAGTGACTTATCTCATCACCCACTAGCGAGTCTGTATTGAATAATCGACAAGAAATGACCTCAAAAGAACTTACTTGCAGCTGTTCACGTGATTGTTGATTGGTTGTTATCGAGGTCCCAGACCCCACCGCAGGTGTAGTAGACATTGATGATAGCTGTGATAAATAATCTTCGAGTTTTGTTCTAAAATAAAACAAAACTAGAGAAGATTCGTGAAACGTTATCAACATCGGTAGGGATCATCTCAAAAGTTAGTCTAATTTAGATTATTGATTGGTTAAATATTACATCATGAAGATTTTGATTGGTTCACTTAATCAACTCATCAAAATATTCAGTATAGTGAGGCCTATTAGAGAAAATATACTAAATTAGGAAATAACGATTTTTGCCCGGAGCACAAAAAATCAGGACCCCCACCTGTGCTCCGGCCTCCAGAGGACACCCCTAGAAAAAAGTGCAGGTTTGCTATGTTTTGATGTGATGGTTAAGTGTTATTCCTGTGTAAAGTTCTCAAAAAACCGCTGATTTAGCATAATTTCACCCATTTTGCCAATTTCAACCTCAATCATCAATGCAAGTAGAAATCCAAACATAGCAAACCATTCCTAGGCTTTTTTGGCTCACCCCTCCCCCAAGTTGTGGTAGGGTTAAACACATTACTATATATTTTAAGGAATATATCCGATGATTGTTGCCATCACGAAGTCGCGCAATAACTACTTGCTCGGCAAAAAAGAACAAATGTCTGATTTGATGACAGGGCTGCCTTTTTCTGGTAAGAAAATTAAGTGAATGTGAAATTTTCTAGGACATTTTCAGGTTATCTAGATTACATAAAACCTATAATGCAAACGCATTTAAAATTAAAAACGAATAATTAGTTCCAACTAACCTTTGTTTGTCTTTGAGATGCTTGATAACCTTAGAAAACAAAAATATGAAGATAAAAAGAATATATGCCATCTAGTAATGTAATGAAAATCCACCTCTATGTTGCCAAAAAACAGTAAGGAAAAATTGAAACCCTACTTTTAACTATCAAATAAATGGACACGCCCGTTTATTCTCCCTGGGCGCTCTTTTTTCAGAAATAAAATGTTCTCATAATTTCCGTTTTTTCCGTTGCATAGTTATTAACTTTCAGTCATTTTACAGCATAAACGCTTTTTATTATCGTGAAATTTTGTTAATTAAGACTTTTTATACGATATTCGAGAGTATGATGGATGAAAGATAAGCGCTTAAAAAAAATACTAAACAATTTCTGGTTACCTCAGTGATTAAACAATCTGCATGGAACACGTGGCTGCATGGAAAATAATAAAATGACCTGGTTACCAATGGATACGAACAAACATCGCATTTGTCTTGTGCAGCAACAGTTCCGTACCTAGATTGGAAATCAAATAATAAAAAAAATGCCGCACGAGTTTCAATACCATTTATCCAAATTCTAGTCAAAATGTTTAGCCAAACCTTTTTTACGCAGAATGAATCCACAAAAAATAAAAATATATACAAAGATAAAAAAAATAATAAAAAAAAGTGTCTCCTCGTTGACTTTAACGCATGCAACTGTATTCCAGCCAGGAAATATTTGGGAAATTTTAGGACTCAAACTTTTAGAAATCTTTGTACTCAAATAGCTTTAACGTTAAAATCTAAAAGCTTACCTGTTCCGTATATCATGAATTTCAGCTCGAACAACCTCAGCACTGTCGGTCGCTTCCTAGAAACCAACAAAAAAACCGCATGCAACAAGAAACGATAAGAGATGCAAACCGATTGAAAAACAACAGATGATAAAGGTTTATCTACAACATAGTTCATAGAACTTGTGGGTAATGGAATTTCCTGACTTTTCTCAGGTTCTCCCAGGTTTTCCAGACTCCTATGAACCATGTAAAAATTATCGGTACATTTACATCATGAAAAAACTTATTGGTTGATTTCATCATTTGTTATTTGTTAAATTCATGAAGCCATTGGAGCCAACCAGATTTTATCATAATGTCCAACCGTCAAAAAACAAGTTTACCGATGATATTTAGTCGGTACATTGGCTCAGTGGTTAGTGAATTCCGTTAAATGTTAAATGTTGTATGTGTCATAAATGTTAATCCATCCCCGTTAGTAGAGCTTAATATATACTGCCTCTATCGGGAATGTCATGTAGACAAAATTGTCAACAAGCGTAAAGAAAACAAGTTCACTTAACAAAACAAACTTTTGATATCAGATACATCAAAGAGAAGTAGGAAATTGAGAACTCACTTGCATAGCACACTTCAAATCTTCAATGTGCTGATTGTAATCTTGTAGAGAATCACATATAGCATCCTAAGAAGAACAGTTAAGTTAAGAACATGCTAAATCCTAAGATACTCTTCTGGAAATTTAGAAAAACAAAATAACAGTGAAAAAAGGGTAAGAAAATACACAGCCAGAAAAGGGTTACGAAATCCTGGTTTCTACGTATTGATTTAAATACCTGAACACTTTTAGACTTTAGGATAGACGTAAGACTAAACATATGATTCAATGAAACAATATTTTTAAGCTGAAACACTAAGTACAACACATACCTTAAAATGATCTATAGTTGCGAAATCCGGAAAGAATTTTAAAATATCTTCAATCTTCAATAAGGAACATTCTTTTAGTAATTCCATGGCCCTAAAAAATGAAGTACAAACAAAACCTATCAATAACTAAAAGAAAGAAAAGAAACAAACAGGGTGTCTTTTTTCTTGCGCATCTGCGCATCTGTGCGCAGGAAGTAAAACAATCTAGCAGGAAGAAAAAGCCAGCTTTTTTTACAATCCATTTGGATCATAATTCAAGTATTATGTTGTCTTTCCTTTTTCTAGGGTTTCAGCAAAAATACTTTTTAATAATTCAAACCATACATTGAAGCTCAGGGTGAACATTCGGAAAATCTCAGCAGGAAATAATCAATTGAATTTTCAAAAGAGCAGGAATAAGGTAGCCTGGAGACAAAAATCTATTTGGATAAAAGGGGACAACCTCTCTGAACCAAGAAACAACAAGCCACACCTGAAATGTACCCAATTCCAATTTGGGACAAATTGAACTCATTTTGTACAATTTTAGGCCAGAATTTCTCTTGCAAAAATTGATAATTTTTTTCAGACTTTTTGTCATTTCAAAAATATAAAAAGTAATCTGATGTAACCTCTCTGAACCAAGAAACAACAGGCCACACCTGAAATGCACCCAAATCCAATTTGGGAAAATTTGAGCTCATTTTGCACAATTTTAGGCCAGAATTTCTCTTGCAAAAATTGATAATTTTTACAGACTTTTTGTCATTTCAAAAATATAAGAAGTAATCTGATGTAACCATCCTTCCTGGAGTATGTGCTACTATGTCTGATTGACTGATGGACGGACATACCTTGCGATATCCTTCTCACTTTCGACTACATGTCTCGCCACCTTACACCACAACTTCTTCTTCAGCACATCGTCATGTTCAGGTTTTTCAGCGTACAACTTGGCCGTGTCCGTATCCGCTTCTTTCAACGCTAGATCAACAGCTTCTTCGTAAAGCTCCATTGCACTGTAGATCTTCACAGCGGCGAGGTGCTTCTTATTTTCTGAACACAAACGAAGGGCGTACTTTTTGTCGTAATATACATCCTTCTCGTCCTGAAAAAAGTGGTATGACGTCATATGCTATTACTTGAATTTTAAAGAAGAAGGACGGAAACAGAGTGTACATTCTTTGTGAATGGGCAGCGAAATAAGATAAAAATTGTTATGTAAGAACACGGCCTACTAATAATACATTAGTAGACCGTGGTAAGAATGAAAGATATTATTTCAACTATTCAAATTAAAGTCATTTAAAAGCCGATGTCCATCTTTAAAGGCCCCAATACTAACTAAAATGAATTTTCTTCCATGCACTTTCGTCCATTACAGGTCATGTCTCTCTGCCATTATCATCCTGAATAAGCTTTATGACATCACAACTTAAATTTTAGATAAAATAAGATAAGATAGGAAGGAAATGGTCACACAATTTGATTATATCAAGTTTTTTATCAATGAATCTTACCGATTGAATGAAAGACAACTGCAAAAATGTTTATCATAAAAACTCATTAAAGAGGCTGCCAAGCCCTTTCAGCCTGTTTATGCCTTAAGACTTGAATTTTACCGGTAGGGGAATCCAAAAGATTTCAAAGATTTCTACTTTAAGAGTGATTATTTTTGGGCAAAATAGGTAACTGAAAGAAGAATAGGTAACTGGAAGAAGAATAGGTGTCTTTCTGAATGAATATATCGAGCGAATATCTTCGATGTTAAAAGATCAATTCTTATGCCAAAAACGGAAGGATGATTCAATAAAGATTTTTAAAAATAACATTCTTGACAATTTTGTATTTTGAAAAGATACATATAGACTTTAAAATTTTTAATTATTATGTAAAAAAAAAACTTAATGTCCTACAGGAGTCGATAGGTGACTGATTTTCCCAAAAAGAAGGGAACAATGATAACTGCACAGTATAAAACCCAAAAGCAAACTTACCATCCCTTGTCTGTTGAGATATTTCAACAAAGGTGCTTCATCGTCCATCTTACAGTACAACGATATCAAATAGTTATGAATGGCTTGTTCTTTCACCTGCAGTTTATCAACACAGTACTCCAGGTAATCCACAGCGCACATGTTCAACTTGCCATTCTGCTCGGTTTGCGTAACGAGTGCAGGGATGAGTTTCTTAGGATTCAAGTCGCGTTGTTTCCACAATTCGACTAGTTCTTTCGGAATGTGCTGCATGAGGGTGGGAGAGAACTGTTCGAACAAGCCTTGGTAGTCGTCTCTCTGGAAAATATAGCAGTAGTGTGGTATTGAATTTGAGGGAATCAAGAAAAAGAGATCCAAGAACTAAAACGCTACATACGCACTCTTGATTAAATATCTTTTAATACTTGTTGGCAAGACGGGTCATTTATAACCTTGCAATCACAATTTGAAAAATAATGACAAGAATCCAGTGAGAAAAGACTATAAAGACTATAAAGATGAACACAAATATTTAATATGGTAATCTACCTGTTTCTTCAGAACTTCTAGTGCCGCATGAAAATCATCTTGTTGAATATGGTGACGAATTACTCTCGGGTAATCTAAAGTAAGTCACATCAATGTACACAGGGATATAAATCAAATATCTGAATCACGTTGCTCAAGCTATATTCGGTCAAGTGTCCTCAAAAGGTATGACTACAATACAAAAAATCCAAGTAAAAGTTATTGTTGAATACAATTAATAAAGAATGAAGCATATATGAGGTCAGTTCAGCGTCAAACCAATCATATTTACCTTTCATAAGCATTGCAAAAAATATCAAGTTTTCAGTATCGGCATGACTAGATAGTAAGTCGTATGCAACATTCCTATGAAGTTCTAAACATGCCTAAAAACAAATTATTTGTTCATTTACTGATAAAATTCCTGTAAACGCGGGAGGTCATAGTGGATAGAAACTCAATCTCAGTTTCTAGAATATCCGTGAAATCGGATAAAAAAAATGAAATTTAAACATCCACGCAGATTAATCCCCTTCCCCTAAATGTCAAAGAGATTTGTGAGTAATCCTGTTTCCAACAAAGTGCAATAAAAGTTCTGCAACATGGTACAAAATAAAATGAAAAGACTTAGTCAGTGTATGCTAACAAGTAAAAATTAATAATTACATGAACTTTGCTTTGATGGAGAAACTTTCGAAAATCATCTTCGATCGTCTTATATTGTCGAGTATCTTTCTCTCCTCGATCCCTCAAGTCACCTAATTGGTTCAAATACAATTCGATTAACCACGTGACTAACATCATGACTTGCGTATTGTCCTGAAATGAACCGGACAAAACAATCTCATAAAAAACGTTATATAGAAGCGTATTAAAAAATATAATGAGTTTGAACCCCTGACAGATCATAATATCATCAGATCAGAGTAAGGAAAGCAAAAAGAATGCAATGAAAAGGACACTTTTGCTAATAAAAAAAAAGAAGTGAATTGCAAAAAATAGACATGTAGAAAAAGTATCACTACCAACATTTACTAGAGATTGGATAAGAGATTGGCGCCAAATGTCTAATCCGACATTGGTTGGTTGGAAATTACATCAACAAGATTCTGATTGGTTCATGATTTTTATCCTTTTTGATTTAAAAAAAACATCAATTTGAATCTTACCAATCAGCTTCATAATGCTGTAATTTTTTTTTTATTTACATTCAAAATAATTTACAACAGTTTGACATTAAGATATAAAAGATAAAAATAAAATAAAAAAAAACAAGGACTATCAGTGGGATGATACCAGTTATCTATACCCACTGATACACTAACACAAAAGATTTCTAACCTATCAATCGGTTATAGCCGGACAATTCCTAACGTATGCGTACTTACGTTAATCTTTAAATCAACTAATTTCTTCAGTAAATATATTTTGAGAGCTTCAGTATCTCGGATTTGCAAGAACTTCAACGCTACTTCTTCAAACGAGACCTGACTGAGAGCATAACATTGGGCAGCTTGTTGGTACCTACAAGGACACAGAAAGAAAAGGTTTAAAGGGCAAGATGAACATTTTGATGAACATACGATAGTAGAGCTGATTGAATATTTAAGAAAATTTATCGGTGAAAAGATAAAAAGCATGTACATCTATATCCATGCTCTTATGACTTTCGGATATTCTCCTTCAAGTGTTCAAGTTTTTCTGGTCTGTTCAGGTCTATTTCTTCTGTAAATGTTTTTACCCCTTTTTGCTGTATATAAATATTTTCATAAAATAATTCATTCAAATACATGAATATGGATAACACCGGGAATTATTCACTTTTACATTATGGAAATTCAAAATATATCTTAATTATCAAGAATCTGTTATAAAAAATGTTGGAGAATTCAAGTCAAATTGGCTTGGGATCAGATGGGATCATGCAACAAGAAGTTCTCTCCCTAAATACCTTCCTTTTTGTGAGGTAGTGAGAAATTTTCTTTATAATGATTTAATTAGCAACTTCGAGGTTCATCGTCTCATTTTCGAAATCAAACATTAGTTGTCAAAGACTGATAGCAAAAAAACAGCGCCAGGTAATAAAAATGATAAAATCCAATTTAACTGATACCCACTTCTTCTCATTGTATAAACTCTCCCCCTGTTTTCTCCACACCAGATCCATCTGTGCATCGTTGTGCTTACAATACTCTTTCGCCAGATCGAACTCTTTGCGTTCCAAATACAGTTTCCAAACGTCACGACTTTCGTTGCTGATCTTGTACTGGGAGATCTGGGATTCGGAAAACGCCCAAAGGGTTTTGCGAGAGGGATCGGAACGAAGTTTCATCATAGAGCCATGCTGAAATTCGAAATAAAGGGGTATAACATTTCAGTGTATTCTGACTCAAACAGTTACACATCATTACACTCGCTGATACGTAGTTCCTAGGCAGTGTAGATCTTTATATCTGACTAAAATTTCCATTTCCATCTGACCATTTTTTTAAGTCTGACTAAAATCTGACCAAATTTGGTGAAAAGTCTGACCTTCCCGGGTTTTCTTAACCATTCTAACATTCTAACATCCTGCCACACTTCCTGCCGTTATACATTGTCAGATGTACCCAGATAAAACATGTTGAAGGTATCATATGAATGATGAAGAGTTCAATTATGGCGTGAATGGCTTAAACAAATATTGATTTGGTCATGGCTGAAATCCCAGATATCGCACTAAAAATGTTACGTGTCGTGAAAATCTGACCTTTCACCTAAAATCTGAATTTTTGAGCCAAAATCTGACCAACTTTGGCCATTTTTGGCTTTACTGCCTATGTATGTATGTATAGTATAAGTATAAAATGCAAATGGCGAAATAGGAAAAAAGGTCAACAAAATCATAAAAATATGATTAAAATTCCCCCACCTTAACTCAATCCTTCCCCAACCTCTTTTCAGTCCCTTCACAAAAAGGCTGTTTCCACAGAGCCTTTATACCATTAAGAAAGGGCTAATTAATATTTATTCGATAAAACGATGTCGCATGTGGACATTTATCCGATAATATCGACATCGCCGAATCGGATTAATGCTTTTTCACTATTAAGTAGAAAATATTTATATCGATATTATTTTGAAAAAAACAAAACACGCGTGTTTAATGAGTATACATGGTGATTCACCATGGCAATATGTCATCAGTGTTGGAGATAAATCCGCCAAGATGGTGATCGTTCTAAAAGAATCATGAATTGCACGCTTAAAATTGCACACTTTTTAAAAACCTCGGAAGACAGAATATAACTACTATCTAATATGTAGATATGGCGATGGAAGAAAATGACTCACCACAGATGGGATTGCTTCTACATAATCCTCTTCATCATTTATCGTGCAAATTGCTTCAAATCTAAAACCAACACGAGATTAGATCTTATAGCATCTACTACATAAACTGGCCACACAATTTTGAACAACGGAATTCAAGGACATTCGAGGACTTTTCAGGACATTTTCAGGCTTTTTTTAGGACATCAGACAGGCAAATAAAAAAAAATTTGAGAATAATTTTCCAAAATTGATCAATTTTCGAGAACAAAAGCAACCAAATGCAGGGCCATAGAAGATTTCGACAACTACCTATAACTGGCCAGTGACGATTGAAAAATGTATGTATAGCCAGCCTACAACGAGATGTTCAACCTATTATGAACTTAAAGAAGTTTCAAGTGAGATGAAAAAACATGTTAGAAATTTGGTTAGTTGGAAGCATACTAAAAATCAGGACATTCCAGGACTGTGGCCACAATGTACTGACAGAAGCAGTGTAACTAAAATAAAAAAAACAATGGGAGAATCACTAAACAAAAATCTTGTACACATTTATGGAAAATCTGATTGTTTTTTGAGAAATCTCGTACAATTCCAAGGATAATGGATTCGCCCCTTCAAAAGAAGAATTTCAAAAGAAGAACATTCTCGCTCTTACCTGTTCTCGTAGAGCAGCACACAATGGAACTCCGTCACGTGGATGGACACGGGCGATTCAGGTTTCGTTTCAGTTGTCCTGACATTTTGTCAAGGAAGACTGTATTTTAATTCTTATCCACTAACACAAACATTTCCGTATATTTCAGTATATACTAAGCTCAATGGATGGATTATCATACACAACATTTAACATTCGGGCGCAACTGTAACACAACACAAGAGAAACAGCGGATCACTAATATTTAAATTTACGAATTGCAAATTCTTTCACTTAACCTTTAAGCCAACTTGACCTCAACAATCAGTAAAATGGTGGCTAATAAGAAATCTATCAATCATACTAGTTCAGAGATCACCTCAAAACCTTAGTTCAGTAAATATAGATGATAACCTTGAACTAATTGCAAAAAACGTCAGACTTCAAATCAGTGTGGAAGTTATTTTTTGGCTGCCTTTTGGTCCATTCCAGTATTAAAAAGTGTTTCTGCAAGTTGCTTAAATTTAAAAACCGATTGAAAAGCTGAATTAGGCATGAAAAGTAGATGATAAAAATGGTATGGTTTGCTATGTTTTGATTTATACTTTCTGAGATAATAGAGTTTGAAATTGGCGAAAAATGCCAATTTATACCAATTTATGCTTTTCATTATCAACTGACCAAAACATAGCGAACCATATCATTCTTATCATCAACCTTTCATGCCTAATACAGCTATCTAATCGGTTTTAGAATTTAAGCAACTTGAAAAAAAAACTGTTTATTTGGGGTACCCTTTTAATACTGGAATGGACCAAAAGACAGCCAAAAAAATAACTTCCACACTGATTTAAAATCTGACTTTTTTTCATAACTAACAATGCCCTAACAATACTAAAAAACACATTTGACGTTTTTTGCAATTAGTTCGGGGTTATCCTCTTTTTGATTCTAGATTTATTGGACTATGACGGATTTAGACGATTAATTGGTTGAAAATTACTCTTATTTTTGTACCACATATTAATGTCCAAACAAAAAAAATGCATAAAAAAAACGCATCAAAAAATATAGATTTTTGGCTGAGTAACGGCTTGTCAAAACGCAAATTTGCTTGTGAAGGAGGCGTAACCAGTGGCAAATAAACTATATTGGAAAAATCGTCAACTAGATTTTTATATTTGTTTGAGTGTATGATAGATGTAACTTTTCTTATGTAAAAATGAACGAGGAATTCAAAAAAAAGGTTTTCAAGTCTCATAATTAAGTCCATTTCCGGTATGACGTCATCAATAAGAAATTTGTGAAAAATTAGGTGACTTGAAATAAGGGCTGGTATCTAGTCATTCTAAAAATAGAAAGTTACAGTCGGTACAAAAAGTGTAGGCAGCGATTTTTAAAATGCATATAACTTCGTTATCTTCTTTAAAATTTATCTAGCTTTCCGATAAAAAGAATGTTTTAAAAAATTTCTAACCAATTACCAATTAGTCACACCTTGGTCAAGCTTTTTTCATTCTCCTTGTGGTGAAAAGTGCCAAAATTTGCTTTGAGTGCCAAAATATGTTCAATAGGTACCATAGTTAGTTTCATTAGGCTGTATAATATCATTTTAATGTTGAATGGTTGTTATGGTATGCATATATCAGGTTTTATAATGGTTTTGCCATTCGCACTTTATACTGAATTTTTAAGAATTTTGGTGACGTCACGTCGAAAAAGTGCTGACGTAAGCAAAATAATGGTCCCAGATTTTTTTTTTAATTTTTGTGTAAAATATAGGTTGGACTACAAGTCTGCCGAGTCTGGAATTAATTGCATTATTTTTGCGAATTTTAGAGAGGGGGGATTCTGCCCCCAGTCTTATAGCGCTCAAAAAAGCCCAGTCCAAATAGAGTTAAGATAATTTTCACACACATTGTAGCTATTGACGAATACTTTAATTTGACATTATTTTTGAAAATGAAGAAGTATTGCTGACAGAAAACGAGAGAGATTAAATTAACTTTTTTAGTTCAAATATAAATCGCAATTTTAATCTCATCTTATTCGACTATCTTAGCTGAATTCAAAAATGTATTTATTTATTTTTCATTTTAGCTTCATTTGTCATGAGGTTACGGTATGATTAGTTACCCCTAGTCAAGCCAAAATAAGCCCTAAATGCATCAAAAATCGTCATATTTTGGCTCAACTTGGGATTAAAAAACATACCTTAACTTCATGACGAATGAAGCTAAAATAAAAATGAATACATTTTTGAGATCAGCAAAGATAGCCAATCATGATTTTTATTCCAAATAAAGAAGTTGATTTTTTTCTTTTTCATTTTCTGACCACAATTCTTGAAAAATTGAAGAGTTATATATACGCATTTCAAAAATCACTGCCTACACTTATTGTGCAAACTATAGTATGAGAAGTAGCTACATTTATGCAAAATAGAACGGTATATCTAAAACAAATGTCTAGACCAGGAAAATGTTGCAAAAACCTCGAATTTAGAACTTTTCATTGATAATTTTCAGTTTTAGGCCTTGATTACCCTTAATTAATAATTAATAAAACAATAACATGATCTAAGAGGGCGATATGGATTTTTGACGGCCCGCGAAAAAACCCAAGGTCGTGATTGTCGGATCCCGACGCGTAGAGGATGACTAAATTCAGGTTTTGGCGACGTGAAAAAGATACGGTAATAATCTTGTGTTGGTGGTGATATTCTCTGTCTTGACGTCAGATCTTTTGAAATCTAATGCACCAAAATAAACTCCTGGACCTGAAAATAAGATGTGATAGAATTATCAAGAGGTAGGTGGAAGTGTCACACACAGAAAATCAGCATTTAAAAAAAAAGTTTTCTATTAAAGGGAATGTTATGATATGTTTTGAGCTGCTAAGATTATTACACCCACCCAACCGACGTCAAGGGTTCACCTCAGATAGATTGTCTAATCTCAGTTGGATTAGTCGAAAATCATATCAGTAATTATCTGATTGGTTCAATGCACTTGAAAACATTTCTAAGTAAACCAAACAGAATGTTATTTTCAACTAACCAAAGAAAAGTTAGTTGAAACGTCCCGGCTAAGTGCCTCCGTTGCTACCGCCTCGGCCAAAAATAAAACCCAGCGAGGAAATCATCGGAAGCAAAATGCATCACCGAGGACTTCCACGGCCAGTTACACAATCCGCGGCCATAATTATTTTACAAAACCAAATCCACAGCACAATATTAATTCCCTCGTCAAAAATATAAAGAATGAAGTTCATCCCTGGTTAAATTTTTAAGACAATACAGAAGTTAAATCAGTCGCTCGTTTTCTTTCCCGGCCAAAATTATTTGTCAATCCTCGACCTCGGAAAAAGTTGCAGCGTTAAGTCTTTTCTCCGGCAGAAATGAAAGTGACCACCGAGGCACTTGGTCGGGATGTCTCTAACTGTTCATATTAACCAATATTTCGAGGTGTTGCAATTATCCTCTACTTCCTTTCAATGTTTTCAATTTCCTTCTTCATGTAGGAAAATAAATTTTCCATGTTAGATTAATTGATCAAAGTTTTTGAAGAAATCTAGAATCAGCCTCAAGACAACATTCAAAACAATTTCTATGTCATCCGTCAAGAAAATCGATAGTCTCAAATAATTTAAAATGATGTTAACTTTAGTCACTGATATTAAGAAATATTCAATGTAGTACCAACATTAAAGAGGAATGAAAAATCGAGTAGGTAATGTACTGAGTACCACAACTAGATTCGTCTTTCTTGTGTCGAAGACTGCCCCAAGGGTGTTTTGTCCCGAATTAAGATGATGTCCACATCGTTTTGCATTATTATATGCGCAGGGTCCGGACTGGGGGTTTGGAAAAAGAAGAAATTCTCACCAAAAAACAGGACGAATGCCTAATGCTCTTAAATAAGCGTGTCTTATAATTTGAATC
The DNA here is from genome assembly GCA_032273505.1 of Nanomia bijuga. Classification (NCBI taxonomy): domain Eukaryota; kingdom Metazoa; phylum Cnidaria; class Hydrozoa; order Siphonophorae; family Agalmatidae; genus Nanomia; species Nanomia bijuga. The sequence goes on from JAUKPT010001414.1 coordinate 13,395, forward strand.
ATTCCTTTTGTAACAAATCAAATACTTAAATAAGACAGACAAAGGATAGTCACAAATTATTTTCCATTCATTTTGTAACAAAAATTTACACTAGACAGGTGTTTTAAGTGCTGGACATGGAAGAAACTTTTTTATGGCGATTTTTCTCTAAAGAAGGCCAAAAAACAAGGATAAAACAGAAACATGATCAGAAGCCTAAAACAGAAAAATAGGAAAAACATGAAAAATCCTGGCCCTGTATGTGTAATACATTAGATAAGGATATTGCTAATTATATGTGATTGGTTGGAAGTGTCAACAATAAACTTGATTGGTTACTTTAGAAATGACAGGAGTTCCGTGAAAATTAAAAATATTTGAACTAAAAAATAAGGTTCATAACTCGATGATGTAATCTTAAACCAATCAAACGGTAAATTTAACCATAATTTTCAAAAAAAATTCGAACACATCAAACCATCAAACCAAGCATGAAAATATTGTAAATAGGAAACGTTTTAAAAGAAAAATTGAATCGGACGAAACTTTAAATCAAACAACAAGGTCAAAGCTCACAAGTTATTTGTTTCCCAATATATTTTTTTTGGTTTATATCGTGCTTGAACATCGTGAAATTGATTGTTTAAAATCTGGTTCAAGACTAACCTAAGGTCTGATAGCTCAATTACATTGTTCATCTATTCTTGAACCTCCATTCAGTTAAGGCCAAAAAAAATAAATATATGTGGTTCCGGTAACCCGACCGACCGACCCAAAGTTTATAACATTTCTTGCCGACTCTAAACTTTTTTTTTCATATCACCACTCACAAAATATCTTTTGCGTAAATCTTTCTATTTTATAGTCATAAACGTATGATAAAAGAACTATTTTCTTCTTGTACCACGATTTTTCTTGGATTTAATCTTTTATACTTGTCAAAATGATTTTTTTATGTTCATCCCTTTCGTTTCGTCTAATCATCAAGTGAATTGCCACTACCGGACGTAAGAATCTTTTTATAATCACCAATTTTACCACCTGTTATAATATAATACCATAGTAAAATTCTACTTACTTTATCTTACTTTATATCATTTGGAAGAAAAAAAACACATAAAAAAAATATTTACAAAAAAAAAAAAAAAAAAATCCGACCTACCGACCCTACCTGTTAGACCCGATGTTACCGGAACCACATATATTTTTTTTGGCCTAATAGCCTAATAGAGTCTTAATCAATATTTCTAATAAAATATCTTTAATCAAGTCATGAATAAATACAGAACTCTGTTTTGATGTCATTACAAACTGAAACAATAAAAATAAATTGGTCTAGCTTTATACCAAAAATACAAAATATGATTAAAATGATTGACTACTTACTTCTGAAATGAGAAGTTCCTACAAATCAAAGACCATGACGAGCTTTTTGTTTGAATTGTCTCTATAATTACATTTTGATTGCATGAATTCAATCTAGTCTTCAATCTTCTCCAACCTTGATCCCAGGACTTTTAAAAAATATAAAATAAATAAAGGCCCTGGTCTAACTGCATTTGTTATTAATGTATTCATAGGCCGTGCCCACGTGAGAACTTAACCGTCCTTTTTTAGTTTCAAATTTCAAATCTCCCCGACAAGCGATTGGTCGAAAAAAAACGCGTGAATCATAATTATAGCATAATTATAATCTATCGCATAACAAAAGGGACCAAAATTCTTTATATTTTGTCCATCCTTTGTCCAATAGAAAACAGCGTGTTTTGAGCAAACAAATAAGATCAAATATTACCAATAATTTTAACAAATTCTAACAGTGCCTTATCCCCTGAAAAATTGCTTATGAAGCTTCTCAAGTTTTGATATTCACTAAACAAATTCATTCTTAACTGATATTACATTTTGATTTATTCCATTCAAATGAGGTTTGGGATCGTCGCCAAATTATGGCTAATTTAGCCGACTGATTGGTTGATAGTTACGTCATCTGAAATCTAATTGATTTA
>JAUKPT010001415.1:0-15381 GCA_032273505.1 Nanomia bijuga
TATTATTATTATTATTATTATTATTATTATTATTATTATTATTATTATTATTATTATTATTATTATTAAAGAATACAGATATTGGGTATGTCATTGCCCCTTATCGCTCCAGATAAGTCCTGTCGGACCAAACTCTATGAAGGTTTGATTTGAAGACGTTTATTGTGTTGCTCTCTACAACCACTTTATGAAGATTATTTCATATTGGGATGACTCTTTGATAAAAAGCAATACTGTGGACGCCACGTATTCCATCCGTAGGTCTAGTGTTGTACACTTGTTGGCTGTGTAAGCGTGATGGTCTTGTTTTGTCTTAAAATTTGGTGATAGGATATCCTTGTCATAGTGATTGATGTGCTTGAACATTTCAATCATAACATACCTTGTACGAATGTACCATAACGATGGGAGCTGGATACGCATCATTCTTTCCTGATAGGATAGGTTTTCCATGTCAATGACGAGTTTTGTAGCCCGTCGTTGAACATATTCAATGATTTCAACGTGCTTCTTGAGGTGAGGTGACCATGTCGATTGTGCATATTCCAGGTGTGAACGCACAAAAGCAATATATAAATGTTGCCGTCAGATTTCGTGAACATAGAAACTATCAAAGATATATCCTTAAGATTTGGCATGTCATGAGATGGCCATGGTGCACATGAATAACATTATTGTATCCTTCTAATGTTTCGCAAGCAAAATCTGAAATTGATTTGATGTTCCGTTATCTTTGAATTGTTTAAATAACTTTGTGGGTGTCATGACCAACCAGATAGATTTCATTTTAAAGAACACGGTGGGCTGAGCATGCAATAAATCTTAGTTTCTAGTTGAAAATGTTCTCTCTTTTCTGGATGTGGAATTACTGACATTAACATAAGCTTACAAATATGAATCAAGGTCCGAGTCAAAATATCCAAGTACTCACCAGGTAGATTTTACATTTAAGATCCCCCAAAATAGCACTTTTTCAGACTAAAAAAAATGACCAAACTGGCACAGTTAAAATGCAAGTTCGTCTCATAAAGAAAAATGAAATGATGCAAATTACATCATTCGTGAGTTTCACTTAATAAACTGAAAAATTGTTCAAACTTTCACAATAACATAACAGCAATAAAACATGTGAGTCTTTGAATGCATGTGCGTGTATATGTGATGTGTGCAAGTGTATGTGTGTGCATGTATGTGCAATATCTGGCCTAATTTCCGAGTTTCTTCGAAATTGATATTAACCACAAATTTTGAAAATTGAAGCACTCGAAACGCATGAAACCTATTTCCCACAGTGTTTGCCCTAATCTTGAACCCTGTTCAACAATTTATAGGGCCAACTACATCTTAATGAAAAACTGCCCAAAAGAATGCTCTTATCATGGAGACATGGAAGACAATCCAGATCCACAACTGATGTGTAACAAACAGGAGTCGAAATTCATCGAAATTGATTTTCTGTCTATGCACATATTGTTACGCTAAAAGTGACGTCATCGTGTAAAGAAATGTGCCCAATCAGATAAATAGATTGACATTACCATTATGTAATCGCTATGACAACAATCAATTCTTTAACCAAATGACGTCACACAGAAAAACAAGTTTAAATTTTACGCATACCTTTGCGATGAGTGATTCTAGTTCGTATCAACTGCAGTATGTTTGCGGATATTAGTTAGATATGCATGGTTTAGTGAAGAGAAATCAGATATTTTAGCGTAAACGTGTAGCTAGCAGTTTTATTTTGTTTTGTTTTGTTTTGTTTTGTTGGTAAGATATGTAACGGTATATAGAGTTACTAAAGAAACTGATAGTTAAATGTAATTATTATTTTAACGTTATACTCCATTTCATGGATTTGCTTACGTATTCCTTAAGTGGACAAGAATTGGACGGGAATGGATAGTTTATGGCACAATGAACAAAGTTTAATTGTTTTGCACCAATAACGGTGAAATTTTGATTTAGGGAGGTACTGAAAGAGCGACCATAGTTAGCATATTTCGACAATGCAAAGAGAGCTAGTTATAGTAGAAAAGTATAGTATGCCAGTATAAGGCAGGGGAGAGAAACAGAAAGCAAGGGGGAGTTTTGGTATTACAAACGAAATAAATAGTTTTTGGCATTATAAAAGAGCTATAATGTACTTAAAGCTGCAGTCTCGAGATTGGTTCAAAACCCGTCAAAAACTCAAACAGCATGCCAAAAAAAGTATAATGTCGCCACTTTTGTCCCTTGCCTTAGCGTCACTTGACGCACGTCTAGCGTCATTTTTGCGTCATGACGCACGCGGACACTAACAGAACTGACATATGACTGTTGAACGCACGTGAGCACGTGAGCAGTCGAGAAGTGTCACTCATGACGACGCTGATTGAATTATCAGTCCAAAAAGTCAATCAATAAATTCGTGACGCAGATGATAATTCGCAATATTTTATCAAAAAAGGAAAAAATATGATATGATGACTAATCTTATCAAAATACGAGATTTACTTGGAAGTTGTTGTATAGAGATGTTGATAATGATTATTGTTGGAATAGATAGTTCTAGAATAAGATTTATATGAAAGAGAAAGAAGGAAGTTAAATGGCACGTGGGTTAGAAGGTAGTAGTCACATGGAGTTTTACACACACGTGGTGTTTCTGGAAATTTCTAAAACGATAGTGATGAAATTTAAGTTAATTGGAGCAAAAGGGGGTATTTCATGTGATCGATTATCGATGGATAGGGTGGGGCGAGGATTGAAAACGGACGTTCTTCTTCATCCATATTTTGCCAGAAAATGGATCGAGATTTAAATTTTAAATATCGTAAAATTATTTGGGGCAGTGGAAGTTTTTTTATGTTGTTTTTTTACTTCCTTTTTGGTGGGTAGGGTAGGGGATGGGTGAATGGAGTATGGCTGAACTTTTGATTTTTTGTGAGAAGTGAAACTGTTTTGTTGTTACTAAGACTAAGAGTTGAGAGTTATTTGTAAGTAGATAAGATATTTTCTGATTCCGTTTTGTTTTGACAGAGAAACCGTTATTTTGAGCGGTAATTTTTAAATTTCAAAATAACTAATAACAGAACAAAGTACATTAATCTTGAAAATATAAACTTACTAACAATGCTAATGAAAGTTATACTATGTGTTTTTTTCTAGAAACTTTTTTTGAGAAATGTGATAAATGGTTTTTAGTCAAGGATTAATTTGAGAGTGAGACATGCGTGGGATGAGTGGTGAGATTAACCCGATTGTGTCATTGTGACTAACTCGGACTAACTCGGTGATACATGCGTGATGTCAGAAGTCACACAGGGGATACGTCATTAGGGAAAATCGTCGTTATTGATGAATTGTGTATGCGACAAGGCGTGGTTATGACGCACCCTCCCCCACCAAAAAATAAATAAATAGATAAATGAATAAAAATAAAGAATAATTATATTTTATTCCTATGATAGTATTTTCAAAATTTTAACATATCTTTTCAAACAAAATTAGAGATTTAGAGATTTAGAGATTTAGAGCTTAGTTTTTTCCGAGGGGTAAATAGCTGTGAAAAGGTATACGAGATTTCTGAAGAAACAATCTATAAGATTTCTGAAGAAACAATACACGCTTTTCTTTTTATAAGAATAGTGTTTTTTGGATTCAAGTTGATAATTCTTAACTTTTTGGCCAAATTCATCCTAATTTATTCTTAGCATATTCTTAGCACACACATCAAAAATAAAAAATATAGGGCATCGAAAACTTAGGCAAAAAAATCGAAAATATCGTAATATCGGTAAAAAAAAATGAGTAATATCGGAATATAGGTAAGATAAATGGGAAATATTGGAATATCGGGAGAAAAAGGCAAAATTTAACATGATATAAAAGATAAAAATTATTCTTAAGGAAAATTCAAGATGAAGTATTCTTAGCATATTCTTAATTTTTTTCCTAATTTCATCTTGGATAATCTTATCAAGTATACTGTTATAAAAAAAAGCGTGTAGTAATTCCCTCGAAGGTGTATGGGATTTTTCTACTCTTTAGTAAAGAGTGATCAACTAATGCTAGTGATTTTTCCTTTTTGCTTTTTTTTTATGAAATGATCGTCAAATTAAAATGCCAAATGTCTGCTTTTCTTAAATTGCATAATTTACGCAGACTCAAATTGTTCGACGTTGATTTACAACTTCTCGCTGCGCTCGGCTGTGCCGTACATTATGAAGTGAAATTTTTGACATTTTTAATCAAGCAGGATATTTTTTAATATTTCATGACCCAATGCAGCTTTTTGAAATTACATAAATTTGATATAAATGGGAAAAAAATGCAAAAAAATATTTCAAAAAAAAATTGTTTTATGTATATGTCGGGTTCGAAACTAAAATTTGACAATAGACCATCTGTGGACGGAATGTCCAATTGTTTTATTTGCTTATTTATTTTATTTATTTATCATATTTCATTTATTTAGGCAGGATACCAAGTTAAGGGAAAGCAAGGAATAAAACTTTTGAATACAATTGATGAAAATTGAAATATTTGAAAAATTGCCTTGATAAAATATTTGAATGTAGAGGAACGATCGGGCTTTTATAAAACATGTTTAGTTGTGTCAATAGTATTAGAAAAACTATGGAACGAAAAAATAACTGTACTTGAATTATGAGATCGCCATTTTCAATTTGCCAAAATTGCCTGTGTCATGTAAAGCCGAAAAAGGAATTTCAAGAAATCGGTTAAACTTACAAGAATCGTTTAAAATTCCACGTTGTCAATTTCGCGTATCAAAGCGCATTAAGTTTTAATTCTCTTGTGTAATCATGCTTTTATTATTCTCTATGTGCTGACTTATCAATTTAAATTCCTTAGGGCATAAGGATAACTTATTCGCTTTTTGTATACCAAGAATAGATGAAAGAATTGACGGATATTTTTATGTATCAGGCGCTTAATGGTATCTTAATTTTTTCACTGAGAATTGGGGAAAATATTAATCATAAAACCTTTTCATGGATGACGAAACACATTCCACGTGTTAGTTTTGATGCACGTGTCGAATCATTCGGTTCAGATCAATAAAAAGAAAGATGGTTGATATAAATCGTTGCGTTGTGTGAATTGTGTAAGATTTATAATGTAATGTACATTTATAGATGTAGATTATGTAAAACGATTACAAGAAATGTATCATAACAATCTATTCACACAATGGGCTTTTTAAGTATGTTTTTATGTATCAAAATATATTCATGTAGCTTTTGACTCAACAGCATTATATACAAGTAATAAAAAACGTGCGGTATGCATAAATGCGTTAAAATGTATTCGTGTGTGGTAGGCAGTGCATGCTGTATAAAACGTATTTTTATCTCGTATTCGTGAGCGTATAATATTTCACACAGAAATGTCGATTTTGGCATTATTTCACCATTTTTAGGGCCTAGAAATATTTTGTTTTTAGTAGAAAATTCACCATAGGAAACTCTATTTAAAACCATATATTAATCTAAATGATGACATAAAACAGAGGTATAGTTTGAACCTTTTTCTTAAACACTTTAGTACTTGCGTAAAATGAAAAAAACACAAATCTAACCTTTTTTTTCTTATCTCTGCAAAATATCTTGGAATTCAATGAAAACGTCCATTTTGAGGTTTTTTTGCAATGCTTTCCTTTCTTATTATCTTTTTTGAATAATGCCCATTTCATCATTTCTTGTACATATACTTAAAGCATAGTATATAGAAGAGAAATATATATACTATGCTTAAAGCAAACCATGGAATTTCCAATTATTTTATCACAAGATACCACTGTTTATCTTATATCAAATTCATTCTGAATCTGAATTTTGTGTTTACGAAATTTGTGTAAATCATGAAATGAAGTCATTGCAATGTTTTTAAATTAGGAATTTTAAAAACAAACCACACTCAATATCCTTTTTAAGGTAGAAGGGGCTTGAGTAGACAACTCGGTGTGTCCATGTCTTAAGATAAAAGAAGTAGAAATAACATATCTGTGCTCCATATTTCGTGTCCAACCCATTTGTCAGTTATGCTGAGGATCTTCGCAATATGCAATAAAGTTTTAGAAATCACTTGCTGTCCATGTGACTGCTAAATGGGGAAATGTTAGAAGCGGCTTACTCTTTTCTCTTTGCTCTGGTGGTTAAGTTGCACATTGCACCCGTGTTAAATATCGTATTTTGTATTTTTCAACATCAAAGTTAACGGAATAGTCTTATAACTACCCGAGAAAATAATAAACCTTTTTACAACTTTAATCCCATAAATAAAAATTCCTAGCATGCTCACTTAATTTCCAAATTTATAAATCGATCTCCTTAAGGTTTTTGCAGGGAGCGACAAAGCCGTAATAACAGTGGTGTGTTTATGATTTCGTATCAATGTAAATAAATTGATCTGGACAAAACAAAGAAAAAGACAATAGGAATTACTTTGCTCTTGAGTAGCGCGCGCGCGTTTTCTGTTTTTGTTTTGTTTTTTTAATTTTCTACCTCTGTTCGGTTTCTTTAGAAAATTGTTGAAAAGAAATGTATTTTTTATTGTTATGTTTTGGTTTAAAATAGGCGGCTTGTTTAAAATAATTGTATCAAGTGACCCTCGATCATTAAGCTTATGTAGTTGACTGAAGAGAACACATTGAAAAACAGTTTTCTTTGAATTCCCTAAACAAACACACAAAACATGAGCAAAAAGGTCGTGAAACATGGTTGTCGAGAGAAACGACACGTGAAAATTTTAATGATTCAAGATATTTATCCATGTGTGCCAAAAACAGTTGTTGGATTCATAAGAAATTAAATAAAACCCACGCAATAAATGTGTAGCTGAGTTCAAGTACAACTACAAGCTACTTTTTTTATTTCTTAGAGCAACGCAAACTAAAGTTTGCAAAAGATTATTTTATGGCTCGTGGTCGTTATATTTTTTAAAGAGACTGACGTCAGTTTAACAACATTCGATTTTATCGAGGCAAGGAGCACATGAAAATAAAAACATAAACTATCCTGTTGTAGTAAAAATTGCGTATGAAGTCCTTATAATATTAGGATGCAATTATGATTTATCGTATATACAACCCAATCAAGTTTCTAGTTGTGATGAAACCCGATAAAACACATTCAATCGCAAGAAAACATATAAACAATCGAAAAAATAAACATTCGAGGTTGATGAATGAAATTTTCTCTTTATATGATTACATTTTTTTTCTTCTGATCTTAAGCAAGTACCACCACATCCTTCCGTATTTTTTTTCTACTTCGTTAGCGCTCTGATAATGAATTTGGGTCAGTCATCAACAAGTTGGTTCCTCGTGAAAAGAAACTTTCAGAAGTGGCAAAAATAATAATCCATCTGCATGAGCATTCAACAGATATCAAATAAAAAGAAGGAATTGTCGAAACACTTTTTTTAATCTTTTCTGTTGGAACATCATACATAATTAATCTCTTTTGTCTTACAGGAAATTCGATCACGATCTTTGTTTTTTCTCCTTATATGCTTAATTTATCTAGATAAGGAAACGGATAAAAAAGAAAAGTCCTTTATATTTTTCTACTGTTTGATAATACAACACATTTCTATCGTGATACTCTGCTTGCTTGCTATTCCCTATTGTATTTTTTTTTTGACAAAAAATGTCGCAAAAGATATACCAATAAAAAATTCCGTGTATTATAATTCTCTTTTTTGTTTACCCATTTTAAATAGAATTTTTATTGACGTCATTATAATTAAAGATTTGTGTTGAACTTTTTTTCTTTTTTATCAAAAATAAACAGCACTACGGAGAAGAACTAAAAAATGCAATGTACTGTCCCACGAGAAACTTACACGAGATCATATATTTATGTGATGAAAAAATTGGAAAATAAATTTAGTAGTGTTGTGTTTTTATAAGATTTTTTTTCCAATTAAGAAAATCGAATTATTGGAAAAACTTGTATTTACAAATAATATTTTCCTGTCAAAGAGTGTACAATCAATGTTTTTCAAAAATGAAGAGAAAATAATTCCCCACTTACTTCGTTTTTCGATGAAAAGGATTTTTTAGAATTCAGAAAACATCAAATTCCTACTTGAGCATTGTTTGTTTACGATCAAACACGAAACTAAACGTTGATACAATTTTTTTTTAATCTTTCTATAACTTTTCAAAACACACGTCTGCTTTTTATAAAAAAATAAATATCACACTTTTATATATATGAAATAAGATTATGTTTTACTCGTATGTAAAGTTTATAGATGTAAAAAATACTCGCTTTGAAAAAAACATGCGTGGCAATTAACATTTTTTATGAAAAAAAACTACTGTTTCTCGAATACTGAGCTAAAACTGTTTAGTACTTATGCGAACTAATAATAACATTTTGATCTGTATTTACATTTCGACTTAAAAAAAATTTTGCACATGGCCTCGATGATTGAACGCACGTTTTTATCACATAATAAAAAAAATATGTCCTCATCATGAAATATCTTTCGGATTGCTTAACTTAAATTGAGCACACAATATTCTCTCATTCAATTTTCAAATTCATTCAGAACTGCTTAAATAGAAGCGTTTAATAAATTATAATTTGGGACTTTTCAATGCCATAACGCAAACTGGTTGTACTGGAAGTAACTAATTATAGCGCTAACTTATCGGCCCTTTTCATATATTTATTAAATATCCTGTAATCGTGTTTTATTAAGTTTGGTGTATACCACACGTCGATCTCCCTTGCTTGCACTTTTGTTAAGTATAAGGAAACTTAAATCCTTTGTTTACAATTGAAAATAAATGTTCAACAATATATTTTTTTTAAAATATAGATATTCCTCCTCTTGCAGATACATATATCTCAAAAGTAACAATAATAAACTTTCATCTGTTAAACATCTTCGATTTAAACGAATAGAACCTTGTATAAATGGTTTAAATATACGCGATCAAAACATATCAACATTTTTTTAACTCACATTCCTTGGTAGTGGGGTGAGTCGCTATTAGTAAATATTAGGCCGAAATTGAGTTTTTTGTGAGATGTAACGTATGGGTTTACACTGTAAAAATCAACCCTCGTTGAATAAAAGAAAAATCATAAAAAAGTTGTTTTATCATCAACCCTTGAAGTTTCGCTAAAAATATCAGTAACAAACGTCTTACAATTATTCGTTCTTTGATGCCTAACGAATATTAAAACTCGTGTGCTCGTAAGGGAAAAGTCGTTGGTACGGGAATGCCCACGTGTTCAACTCGGTCCCACGTGAGCATATTTTATTTTCTGAAGAAACGCATGTGATTGGTCGATTTTTGACAAGCCAATCAGATTGCGCTTTTTTTGATGACGACAGGTGCACGTGACTGTGTTGTTTTGGAGTTTCAAGCAGCAACAATTTTTTTTTAGAAAATAATAATCATTGGAGTTCTAACGTTGAACATTATACTTCTCGTAAGGAATTGGTTTGAGTAAACGTGTATATTAAAATGAGTCTAGAATGTTTATTAGAGGCTGCTAAAATTGTTGAACAAAGAGAAAATGGTAAGTTAAATGTGTGTTATTGCAAAGAACGAAAATATATACGGAAAATGTGATGAAAGTTACAACGTGAAAAAAGAGTTGAACCATGCGACTTGACAATCAAAAAAATTTCTTTGTTTCTAGAAAATCACTTACAGTACTTACCCATTGGGAGAAAAGATCGAAAGTTCGTAAAAAGATCGCAAACATATAGGTACGTGTATTAGCTAATTCATCATATAACATTCCTTTACGTTGAATAGTTCAGTTTACAGATGTTGTTTGACGACGTAAAACAGAAAAATGAGTAAGATAGTTGTCACGTGTAAATAATATTATTTTTACTGAAACTAAAAATCTATGTCAGCTATACAATAAAATAAACTTCTTGTTTATAATCATCTTATATTTTCTTCTACTTGTAGGGCGACTCACAATCAATTAGAAAAAAATAGGTAAGTTACAATCTCATCAATTTTTTTCAACATTTTGTTTTGTTTTGAATAGCGGCCATTTTGTCGCTATGCTTTGTTTTCCGTATATTTTTCTTCATCAATTCCCGGATTGGAAGTTTTTTTTTCCAAAACATTCCATATGATATGATGCCGATCGCTGATGATTTTTAGTTCTAAACGCATGTAAAATTTTTTGAATATAATTTATTTTTTGATGGATTTCCCAGCGCTTTAATTCACATATGAAAATTTCACATGAGAAATCCAATTTTTTATAACTCATTTTTGATGCATCTGGGAAAAGTATATGTTAAGGGGGTTAAATCTACAATTCCTTAATCCTGTATTTTTTATTTGGTTGTAGGAGAAAACATCTTCGAGACTGTCTACACGCATTACGGGATCTAGTTCCTACATCACCTGACACATCTAAAGTAACGACACTAAATTTACTACAAAGTGCAAAACAGTATATAAAGGTTCGTCAATCTATATATTTTTTAGCTCTATAATACTTTAATTTTGGGTGAAAGATCACGGTATTGGTTTGATAAGTTCGGATTAAAATTATTATCTTTAACATGTAATTTGATACGATATAAAAAAAGATGTTCAATATTTTTTTAATGAAAAGATGAAAGCCTCTATAACAGAAGCTTATATTATGAGTGTTGGTTAAAATTGACGAAGCGACATGAGGTTGAAAAGAGAAAAAATCAGCTGTGTTGTTAGTGAAAAAAATTGCACATGTTTCAACCCATTTCATTGTAAATTATCACCGGGTCTGATGAAATTAATTTTTTTATTATAAATTTTTTTGTTTACATTTTTGACCAATCATATTCTAGATGCGCTTGATCGCGTTTTTTTGTTGCTTTTATAAAATCTCATTTATTCAACTCAGGGGAAACCCCTTTGCATATATCTATTTTTTATGAAAAGATTTATTTTTTTCATCATACACACACGTGGGTTACAGAATCATCAATAATCATTATAAATTATTATGAGTCATATGACAAATTGACAATGCAAAATTCATCTTGTATGAACATGATACGAAATCATGAATATTAACCTAAACTCAATCCAGAGGGTGATATGGAGGGGAAATACATTCGCTATTTACGCTTTTCAACGAAATAATAATGTGATTGTTTCTATTCATCATTTCAAGAAATATTTTTTGTAAAAAAAGATTAACAAATAACTTGTCGAAGTTTTTTTTAATTGCAACTTGGAATATTTTTTTTGCGATCAATTATATGTAAAATGTTTTCGAGATGAAAGCGTAAATAACTATTCGAATATAATGTGGTCTTTTTCCCAGCAAATGAAACCATTTATCTGAATACTTCTTTCGATTAAAAAGGAGTAGATGGTTTATTTTAGTAATTACGCCTGAACTGTTTTTTCCGTCTTGAATATTTAGATCGAAAACGTAAACGAAATTTGTTATTGAATAAAAGAACTTCGTGTGTTTTAAGCGATTGATTATTTCTGTAATATTTTCCCGTGTGTGTGCAGGACTTATGGAATGCACATGGCATAATGTCAGTAGATTCCATGTACATAAAAAGTGATTATATCTATGTTTGAGTGTAGCTTTTATTAAATTATCCTCTTCTCTTTCTGTTTATAGGTTTTAGAAACCCATGATAGAGAAGCACAAAATATGAAACGAAGATTGTGTCTCGAACAGCAACGTCTACGTAAACATTTAAGTAACTTACTAAATACCTATTCAAACGGCCAACAAGTTTTATTGTATAAATCTAAATCATCCACTTCATCTAGTTCTTCTTGTGAGGAAGAAATCGATGTTGAAAATGACGATGATACTGGCTATGGAAGTAATGACGATACTTTGTCGACCTCTTCGAATACCAGTCTAAATAGTGTGTTATAATAGTACATCTTAAATTATATTTTTGCTATGAGAAACAAAAAAACTTTAAAAGAAAAATTGTAAGTAGGTAGGGAAAAATAATTCTTCACAGAAATAGTAGAAATTATTTGTTATTTATGTAAAAGTTTAGAGGAGACGAAGCTCAAGGAATAATGTTATTAAAAAAACTGTCGTTAGAAACGATTTTTTTTAAGAAAATAGAAGAAAACGCTTTTAACTTATTAGTTTAAAAAAATGTTCAATTTTTTTTTCAAATTAATTATTATTTTGGATTGGTAAAGTAAACGAAGTAAACGAATTTTTTTATAACTTGTTTTTTTGTGTTTTTGAAAAGTTAGAACGTCTAGGTTTTTCACGATAAATAATTTTGTTATGGTGAAGCGAAAGCCCTGTACTGTTATGCACTTGTCAAGTTTTATTATTTGTGTCGTTGAAATAATTTTTTTAACAGCTTTCTAGAAATGATAAAACTTAACAACAACGAAAGATTTTGTTTTAAGATTATTTTTTTTAGAACATAAAAACCATCATCAAATCTTTGCGTTGTTGCTTTTACAAAATTTGATTTTTTTTAAATACAGAAAAGTTACTTTATCAAGTACGAAATATTTTCTTTTGGATGCGTTTTTTTTAAAGAAATTCACCATCATGTATATAAAGGAATTTTATTCGATAATAATTATGTTATATCAAGGTGTTCTGTTAAGCAGAGATAGAATCTGAGAAATATGAAAACAAATTAGAACGATTTTAAATTTTATTACTTTTAGATTTAACGTCCTGTGTTTATTAAAAGAAAAACTTCAGTAGTTGAAAGAAAATATTCGTATATGTTTTATGATTTTGTTGTTGTTGCAACTATAAAGTTGTTTGATTTTTAGAAAGATATGGAATGTTTTGGTGCGTTAAGTATTAAACAGCATACGTGTTAGAAAATATTACATCTGCTTGCTATTTTTAAACGTTACAGCAATGGTTGCTTTAAGTCGATAGTTTTTAATCTCGTGTTGTTGTTTTTTTACAATATCGTGAATTTTTTAACATATAATTCGATTGTTATTAACACTTTGCAACGTTCATATCTTTCTGAAATTTAAACTGAAGTTGACTGGAATGAAATTAAAAAAAAATATAGTTTTCTCTCTCCTTTATATTTTGACATACGTGTTAATGTACGCGTTTGATTAACTCATTTTTTGAAGTCTATATAGAGCCTTACATTAATTTCGAAGGGTGTTTTTAGCGGATGTGAGGATTAGAGGGTGGGAATCTTATTGATATTAAAAGTAAACAATTTAACACTGCCACGCTGTTGATATCTCCTCGTGATATGTTTAAGTTGGGTGGAGAGAATTTTGTAACACCTTTTTCATCGAGCTAGTGTTATGTTTCTATCATTGAGAGCATGAAGTGACTTGTAAATCGCATTGTTTTTGCGATCTTTGCAATGTGATTTATAGGAAAAAGCAAGTCACTTTCAAGCTCATAGAATTTTAACACCCAACTTCAAGACTTATGGGGAAGTATTAGTATGAGAAAACATAAGAATGTTTTTTTTTCAGTTCAGTTAATTTTACCGATTTTTTTTGTTTTTCCAAATCTCCTGCCATCCTTTTCATGCTCGGTTGGCATAATTGGATTGGTATCGTGAAATTTCCCCCACTTATTTTTTGTTTTGTAATTCCTAGAAAGAAATCTAACCGCAAAATTATGTTATGTTCAAATTTCGTATGTGCGATGCTATTACTTGTTTTTTTGTCAAGAAAAATGTGTTTAGATCAACTGTTAGAGCGTCGCATTTTAGATATTTTCATGTATCATTTTTTTTTGCTTATTTTTTATTTTTGTGGATATTATTTGAACAGAATGTTTAGAAACCAGAACCAGAAATACTGTTGTTTATAATATGATATAATTTTGTGGGTGAGATTCTCTTTTTAAAAATACCAATGATTTATGAATTATTTTAATCATTATTATTATTATTATTATTATTATTATTATTATTATTTTTATTATTATTATTATTATTATTATTATTATTATTATTATTATTATTATTATTATTACTATTTTCGCTTGTACATTTCAACTTAAGTTATGGTTTTTGTAAAAGAATTTTAGGAGTGTTTAAATATTAGTATAAGTAGAAGAAATTAAAGCACTCTCAATTGATATGGGATTTTAAAAACTTCTTCGTGTTAATAGTTTATTTAAACGAATAAGGGTTTTCACGTGGCATAGATAAAAGTTTCGTGTAGAGAAAAATTAGCGAACGCAATATTATCTTTTTTTTAGAATAAAACTCCGAAATTATTTTGTTTTGCTTGACGTGATAACTGCTCGGACTTATTGTCAACAGACACCAGAGAACTGTTTTTTTGAAACTTTGTTATCTCAAATGTGTTTTTAATAATATCATTACTTGAAAATTAATTCTTTATCTCTGTTATGTGTCGATTTTTTTTTATTCGAAATGAGATGTTATTAAAATAATGATGTACATACACATATACATCTCGCCTGTAAATAACATTCGCGCATTGATATACATAATCATCTTAAAATTAAATCACAGCTTGTGAAATGTATGTTGACAATAAATATCACAGGAAAGGAGGTTGTATTAAAAGAACTCTTGACGTCAATCTTATCTTAATTTTCCTTGATAATAACTTATATTGAAGTTGCCTTTTTAATTGGAATAATGTGCTTTATTTATTGATAACAGTCGAAAATTGCGTTTCGTGTTTTTTCCTGCAAAAACTTTTATTGGATAGTTTGTTGTTGTTAAGTGCCACAATTTTTTATGTACTCGTGAAATTATCGAGAGAAAAGTTTCAACATATTCCCGAGTACATGTTTGTAAATGTTTATGTTCCCGTTGTTGGAACGGATACCTTGTTTTTTTAAAAGGGTAGTCATCTTATTGGATACATCAATTTCCTAATTTATAGAAGTGACTTTCCAAAGTGTAATTTTTCTATTTCTTCCACTTTTCCTAATTTTTTCTTTAATCCATATTTAATTTCAGGGGTTCATGGTTGGATTTAGCTAGCTTTTGTGTTGGTTGAATTTTTCTATTTGCTCTTTGTCTCAATTTGACCCTCCCCTCACCACGTTTTTCTTTTTATACTAATATCTGGATTTCCAGGATTAAAATCGTATTCGCGATTTAATATAAATTCTCCTTTTTGTGATTGCTTGAAATGCGCAAACTTGATTGGTTAATGTGTCTGCAATATTTGGTCACATGATGGGTTGTTGTATAACCCACGTGTCTGACTGCATTCCATTTTCCATCTCACGTGTTCTGGTCTGCTTTATTGCTCACTGTCTGGCTGCATTCCATTTTCCATCTCGCGTGTTCTGGTCTGCTTTATTGCTCACTCGAATTCACCATCTTGAATCATCAATCCATTCAAGTGATCATGAAATTCTCCTGAACAATGTGGAAGAAATTGAAATAAATTTTTAATTGAAGATTTAA
>JAUKPT010001416.1:0-15379 GCA_032273505.1 Nanomia bijuga
TGCGTAGACATAAGATTTCTTTGCTTGCTCCGCTTGACCGCGTAGGGAGAGATAAAGTTTGATCAACTGCAGTTGCTCTGATCTCTTATGAGCATTGATGTCCACAGTTTGATTCATGGTTTGATTGCGCTTCGAATGGAACATGGTTTGAACTCGTGTCAATACCTCATCGAGCCCTTTCTGCACCTTATCAAACTGGATGTTAGAGATATCCTTGAGTGCTTTTATGACGCGTTCTTGTTCATATTTTGTCAATTCTTTATGGCTCTTAGTCGCGGTCACGTTACTTTTCTTTTCCACTGCTGTGGAATTCTTATGGTTCAAAACACGTTTGACGAATCTACCTGGGTCATCGATAAAATCTGCTATGTTGCTTCGCGTCATGTTAAAAACACTCTTTGAAGTTTTATTGGTTAGTGATGGTATCATCTTTTCTGTGCTTTCATTACCAGGATGAGGGATATCTGCGCGATGGAATCCATTTTGATTTTGGAAGTTTCGTCTAGCAAACATTGTGTTATCATTGTAATTACGATTTACACTTGGGACTAATCTTAAGGGAGAAGTGCCACCGTCAGATGTAACAGCTGCAAGACTTCCAGGTGGTAATTTTCCATGGTTAGACTGACCACCTTTAATTAGATATTCGTATAACGCTTTAAGCGCAGTTCTGTCGAAAGAACCTTGCTCACTGCGTCGTGCAGCACCTGATGATGCTAGTTTATGAAGTACTTCTGCTAGATATTCAGCTGGATGATGTTGGTAATCGGGGCTTGTTCTCGAATTTAAACGATTAAACAAACTTGATGCATCAATGTTCATTCTACCCATACCTAATTCTGTTCGTTCAGGACTGCTTCTGAAGAATGCTCGACCAGGCATTTCATTTTGATTTTGACCGTATTGGTTAGAAGTCTGAGCAGTATTTTGGCGTGCATATTCAAGTAGTTCGTCAGGTGATTTCGAGTTTAGTGAATCGTGCATCGCATCGAATTTAGGTAAAGAGCTTAGTTCACGACCTGCAAACTTGTTGATTTCATATAGCTGCTTTTCTCGCTCTGCTTCAGCTGTCCCAAGATCATTTATAATTTCGGGGCCAAAATCCGCATTTGGTGCATGTTCACGCCGATCTCCTTGTCCGTACATTTGCGTACGCGAAGATTCTTGATCAGCAAGATTGTTATATCGGTTATTAAAACGCTGTTTTAAAACTTCGTACTCGCGCTCCATTTCTTTCGTTTCTGCGCGCAATCGCGAAATTCTATCAGCGAGCCGCGGATTAACATCTTCCAGCGAATCGTTGTCCTCGTGGCTTGAAATTGAAGTTCGTTCTCCACGCATCGCGAACTTGTCTTGATGATCTGATAATGGCGATGGCTCAGCAGTATGCAGTAGACCATTCCCCAAACCCACGTGCGAGATTTGATTGATGATTTCTTGAACAGAATGCGCACGTGGTGCTACATGTCCTCGTGATACAGCCGCAGCTGCGTCGCGGGAATAATCATTATACGTTGCATCAGAAGGGCTGTTATTAGCAGCGTTATCTAACATTGACATATCACCAGGTGTTTCTGATTGTGCTAAATTCTGTTGCAATCCAAAATGGATAGCTTCAGGGGTAGTCGATTGAAAGTTCTTCGATTTTGAATAATCTACTTCGTCAGAAGACATATCATGAACGTTGCTGATACTGTCCGGGATTGGCCCGCTATTCACTTCCGGGTTGAAGTACGAGACTTCATTCGTTTCACGACTGTTTGGTAAACTATTTCTTTCATTAAACGGACTGTTCTCGTTGTTTGAAATCGTACGGCTGTATTCATCCCTGTTAGTGTATGATCCCTCGTTTGAATTGTACGAAGTATCAGGGAATTCGTTTGAGTTGTAACGGTTGACTGGATGGCTGCTATCATCGTTGTAAGAGTCTTTCGAATCAGGGTATCTGTCAGGGTGAGTGAAAAATGACCTGCCATCTCGTTCATTATCTGTTTCGCTATCTGTAGCATGATTTGAATAATCTCTATAATTGTCGTCAGACTTTCTATATGACGTGTCGTCATTGAAATAACGGCGTTGTGAATTTCCATCAGAAGCCATTTCATCGTCGGGTTTTACATTCTTATTCAAAAAGGAACTTAAGGAATTATCAAAGCCTTTTGAAACACCGATAGTTTGGAATGAGTTGTCACCATCTGGGTAACCTCTCATGGCAGTGGCAGAGGGGTTTTCCTCTGAGAATGGATTATTATGTTGGTAATCTATTCCTTCATTACGCGCATAGTCGCTTGTATCAAAAAATGTCCGTCTGTCGGCCGACACAGTTTTTGACATAGATGACGGACTTTGGTTTATAATGTATGATTTTGGATTGAAATCTGTATTTCGAGCTATTTTTAACTCTTCGACAACAGAGGATAAATCAGGGGTTCCAACAAGTTTATTTACTAAATTAGTTGTTTCTTCTCCATTCATTGGGATTTCAGGTATATCTGATTTTTCGTATTTGTCTTTATCCGTCTCTTCATCTTCTTGAACTTCTTCAAACACAGGAGGATGGGGAATATTTCGCCTCCTGCTTCGAATTGCCTCTTCACTTTTTATTTTCAGCAGTGCATTTTGTTCAGGTGACTTGTAAAACTTTTCAATAACCTCTGCATATCGATCACTCCCTAGCGCCCCTTGTAACCCCCCTAAGGAGCCGTGTGTGCTGTAATTTAGGAAATCAACAAGATGGTGCTCATCTGTGAGGGTCTTAAGAAGAGATGAAGTCGGCACGATATCTTGTTTTTTGCTTGCTATCCCACCGCAGATCTGTAAATCACTGCTCTGTTCGACGCATGGCTGCTCTTTTGCAGCAACTGTACTGCTTTTAATAACAGCTCCGCGAAGGAGTGCTTCAGTTGGGTTGCGTCCAGTTGATTTAGTGTCGGCATTACCCATTGGATGTGGGTTTTGATTGAGACTCTCCACGGTTGGTTGTTTAGAAGGTGACTTAGCAAAAGCTTTTACCATTTCCAACTTTAACGGGTATGTTTTGGAATCAATCCCGAAATCGGTTGCTTTTGCCCGATCGGAGTGATCGGTGCGCTTTTTGGCAAATTCTTCACTGGGATGCTCCAAAGTGTGCGCGACCTCGTCAGCATTATTATTGACTGCGCCAAACGCCGGAACGAGGTAGTATCGGTTTCGGACGTAGAGTATTGGTACGCCGATCACCGCCGAGTGGTTTCCTCTATCGACTTTTCCTCTGAAGACTTTAAGTGGGATTTGTACGTCCTTTTGGAAAGGTTTTGTTCCGGGTGATATGATGCTGGAGACAGGTAAGCTAAATGCTTCATTCGTTCCTTCATATCGTGCTGAAAAGAAAAGTGAAGAATTTATCAAAGTTGATATAACAGCATGATATAATAGTGCTCTGGTAAAGAAAAATACAAAAAAATAACTAAATTACTAAACCAGGAAAACGATTTTGACTGGATGAATCTAAGATTTATAAATTAAATTAATCAAAAAATTGAATTGCCTTTTTTTCATGTCCTTCTTATGTTACTGGAGAACGAAAAAAACACGACTCAATTTCATAATTTTTCCCCTTTGTACTGTATCAATTAAATGAAAATAATTCACGGTCAACGGAGGACAAATATTTGGAAAAGTTTGCTAACGAAACATTTGGCAGATTTTGTGAAGAATTGGAAGGTAATTATTTGCTCCTTTAGGTAAAAGTGCAGAAGGATATCTAATACTCTGATAAAAATATAGACAAAGAGAATGAGAGTAAGTCTTGTTCTTCGAACATCGTATGTTCTATCGAAGATCGTATTAATACAAAGAAAGGACAATATTTAAAAAATTGTTATTAAAACTTAAATATTATTTCATACAAATAAACTAAAAAAACTAAATAAAAATTCTTCTCTAAAAAAGTATAAATTTCAAGTAAATATCCTTCTCAAATTACAAGTTCATGTCACCATACATTCTATTCCAAAAGAAAAGTTCAGTGTCTGCTGGTGAAGAAGAAGACGAAGGAGAACGAGAATGTTTCTTTTTCTTCGTAAAATGTTTTTGTTTCGTTTTTGACTTTTTCTTTTCTTTTATTTTCTTATGATAATCATTAAGAGCAAGTAGATCATAATCACTGACTTCATCAGAACTCTCCTTTTCTTTTATCACAGGTTTTGATTTAAGTTTTTTCGAGTATCGTGTTATACTAGTCGATTTGTGTGCACCTTCTTCAACGTTACTTTCTGCTTGTGGCATTTTGTTGGACTCGGTTTTAACATTAGTTTCCCTAATGTTGCTCACTGGTGCTTCTTTTGTATCATAATTTGCCTCTTTTTCACCTGCACTGCTCAACAAGGCTTTTTTCTGTTCTCTGATATAGCTTTTGATAGCTTTCAAATTCTCTAAGATATTATTTGGACTAGTTTTAGGCTGAGCTTGATTGTCCAAGTCTTGACTATTATCATTTTCAAAACCTGTTAGTGACATTTTCTTTTCTGGTGTAACATTTTCATTCTGATTCCTATTTTCCACTGGCACAGAATCAGACACAAGATTTAGATCTGAGGGTACTCTTGACATGCTATCTTGTATATGTTGTATGTTTACGGTTTGTGCATTCCCAGCACTGCTAGAAGAAACTTCAATATTACCATCATATCTGGACTTATGCTGCTGGTTATCTGAGGTCACTTTTTGTTCTTCATTTTGAAACTCGATAGGTTTTAATGCCTTATCATAAGGAGATAGATACTCTTGCCTTGCTTTCTCAGCAGCTCTTAAATCGTTTTTATCAAGATAAAGCTCCTTAGTATACGCTTTGCCTTGTCTCTCTAAATTCGGCTCAATTTTTTGGGTTGGCGAAGAGCGAGACACTACTCCAGTATTGAATTGAAGTCGCACTGCATTTTGTGCGCTGTTTTGTACAGGAATACTTTTACGATTCCCAAGCTGGGATTGCATATTCTTCCCTACAGGCGGTGCATACGATTCCACAGCAGATTTAATAATTTCTTCCGTTATTCTCTCTGGTTGATTCATCTGTAGAATCTTTCCTGCGACTACAAGTGGTTGTTTGAGATGAAGAGATATAGCAGGATCTATATGCTCCTTTCCTAACAGAGCAGCATGGTTATGGAAGCCTGTATCCTCTATTTCTTTGATTTTCGTATCCTCTATTAGTTTATCAGACACATCTCCAGGATAGTTTGTCACTGTTTTTTCAAGAAGTGATTTATGATTTACATATTCTAATAATAGATCTGGATCGTGTATATCAGGTGTATTAACGCTCTCATCAGGGCTCCCTAGTTCTGGGTCTGTGTTGCTATTAACGAGATTACTCTGCTCCTGATGCTGAGGACCATCAAACTGCATTGCAGCAGAATCATCTGTCATTATAGGAGTTTTTATATCAACACCAGAATCTTGAATTCCTTCTGAAGCAGCAGATGCATCAAATCCAACAGATGAATCAGTAGGAAAGGCTTTGCTTATAGTACGATGATTAGCAGCTCTTGCAATATCCAGCAACTGGTCTGGGTTGCTTCTAAGGGGCATCTGTTGTCGTTGAATTCCCTTTTCCTTTCTCATGAGCATATTTTTATCGAGAAAGTTACCAGCGTTGAAGATATTTTGTTTCCTGTTAGCGTTGAAGATGTTATCCTTCCTGTCACCGTTTAGAACAACTGAATTATCTAAACCGACGTAACTCATAAGATCAATGCTTATTGGAGACCTTTGCATTGCTAGAGCTGGCTGCGTTTGTGCTCTATTTTTGACAGTTTTCTGTATTGTTTTTGAACGAATATCATAAGGTTTTGCTTTCACAGTTCGTGTCTGAGGTGGCTGTTCAAAAGCGATATTTTTTTGCTGCTGAATTTGCGAGTCATCACCTACAGGAGTAGGAGAGTGAAATCGATTAAGCCCAAAATTGATCTCCCCAGGGAATACTTCTTGGAATTCTGGTCCTTGTGTCCTTTGGGTGACGTCATTGGCGGACAGGTCATGAATGCGACGGTTGTCTTGTAGAGGTATGTCGGTCATAGTACTGTCTTGCTCGCTCATAGTACTGTCTTGCTGGTACATATTTTGATCTTCCAGTGGGTTGATGCCTGGCACATGTGAAGCTGTGTCTTCAAGTTGGAACATACCAGGCGTACCGGGCATTGCACTTGCGACTGAATTGTCCATCGTATGTAAAGCTAACTCACTTACAGGTATGTGCATCTGATGTGGAGTGTAGAGTTTAGGAGCAGCTTGTAAGGATGCAATAGCATCTGGATCTACAGGTTTGCTGTATGCTTCTGGCTGTCTTCGATGCGATTTTGACCATTCGTCGGTCTCTTGGGTTATTAAAGATTGTGGAGGAGGGTCAGAAAACATTGATCTTTGTGCTGGTGGGAGTGGAGCTTCATCATCCATACCAGGTTTTACAATAGAGTTTGGAGCGATCCCAGAGTATTCGATTTTTGAAGGCACATCGTGTGTGGGTGGATTTGGAAAAATCTTATTGAGACTAATTAGAAGAATGTTAGCCAAGACTTTCGACATTTCTGTGACTTGCGTTGGTGATATTTTATGAAAAGATCGTTCTAAGTAATTCGACAGTTCATTCTGAATCATAGTATCTGAAACATGCATATTTGCTTGATTGGTAAAGGGTTTTTGAATATCTTCTTGATTTGAAAAGTCTTGATGCAGATATCGATTGCTCTTAACAGGAAGGTTTTCTACATTCCGATGAAATGATGTTCGATGAGATGGTTTAACGTTGATAAACTGTTCTCCTTCGCTAGATTCATCTTCATCACCATGCTTTGATTGACTCTTTTTTACATGAAGGATTTTCCCTTCGTCTTCTAATTCCGTTCCCGGTGGAGATACCCCAACAAATTCATTATCTGGAAGAGACTGCTCAATTTCCCGAGATTTTCGAGATTCACTATCATGATGTAATTTCTTCTCTTCTGTCAGAATACCTTTTTCTGATTCCTTTTCTGACTCTTGTTCTAATTCCTTTTCCGATTCCTTTTCTAGGGGTAGTTTCTGTTTGAACGCATTTTGTGATTTGCTTCTTTCTTCTTCAGCATCAAAATGTGACTTTGCAAGCTCTGCTTCATCATCATTGACATTGTGTTCTCGTTTGGATGCAGTCTTTCTTGATATTTTACGATGATGTTCGTTATTGTGTACAGGGTTCTCACCAGCTTCACCCGGATCACTAAGCTGTTCCCTTATTCCATCAGGTAAATGCTCAAGCTCAGTTTGATCAAAATCTGGATCTTTCTTCTTTTCGTTCGCTGAAATGTAATGACTTAACATTTTCTCTAATTTACTTGGAGATTTAAAGAAATTTGATATCCATTCTTTAGCAACTGCATTGGATGCTGTCTCTTGTTCAGGAGTAGGTTTTTTTGTGTTTTTACTTAAACTTGGCTCTTCAAGAGACTTTTTATCTGGATTTGCATCACAGACAGATTGTTGAGAAGGGCAATGTTTTGATCCAGAGGTACTCCAAATTGCTGAAAATATTTTACCAAGCAACTGGTGTGCTTTTAGATTAAGTTCATCTCTTCTTCGTGCGTTTTCCGTTTGTACAGAACTCTTTTCGTATGTGTTTGGGAGCAGCTCGATTGCCACACCTGCAGTCGAGTTGAGTTGAGCTAAAGAAAGTGGGAAAAATGATGGTTCCTGAGTATTGATCGTTTCTAATCTATTCCCTCGTCTTAGAAACATTGTTCTTTTGTTAATTCCATTATTGTTGGCAGTTTGCTCTTTTTCTATGTTTGGTTTAGATTTCTTTGTGGAAATAATTGTCCTTTTCAAACTTTTGTTTCCAATATTTGTCTCATCTTTGCGACGGTACCTTGGGATATCACTATTTGATACAATTTCTAAATGAGAAAATAAATGAAAAATGTGACTAAATGGGTCATCTCTGAGGTATTATCATTAGCCGTTCTGATCATCAAAAGCTAGTCTTAGCATCAATTATATTATTTACTTTACAACATTTACAAAAAGGAAATAAGTAAGTAATATAATAAAAAAGATAAGGCTCTTGTGTCCCAGAGAAAAATCGCAAATCCTCAGAAAATCCCTTTTAAACAATTCTTTAATATTTCTTTCTTCATTTTTCTTATATAGCCATCTTTACTTTAAGTATGAATTTCATTCATTTCTTTCTGGGACATCGCCAAATTTAAATGGTACTCTAGCCTTTGTTGGTCGATAGAATGTAAAGTATTATCTCATTTAGTTACTAACCTTAAAATCTTAATGTTGGTGATAAGGATCGTTTCCAAAACTAGCTCTACTATTATTGCCATTGCTGCATTTGAATCTTCATTGCAGCCAATAATAGGTGTTCATATGATATAGCAAAAAAACTATAATGTAGGGAAAGGTGTAGATTTTGATTAAAAATGGTAAAAGCCTTTGTCTAGCAAAAATTATGGTAAATGTATTTCGCAAAGTAAAACCTTTTAAGATGAATCTATGAAGGCCTAAATCAATCTTTGTTTAACTGTGTAAGATAACAATATATGCCCAAAAATATTAGATAAACTGATGAATCATTTTCTAGTAAGCTAAGACTAACTTTATCTGGTCACTACGGCTAAAGACAAAACTAAATTGAGCTAATCCAAAAAATACTTAGTTCTGATGATGGTTTATAACGATAGTACAGATACACTATGGTACTGTTGAGTATAGTTGATTTTATGTATTCAGAAATGCACTTTTTGGTTTAAAAAAATGAAGATGAAAAACAAGACTTTTCGTAATAACAATTTTCTCAATTTACCCAAGAAAAGACATTGCAAGCTTTACATTAAGACCAGAAAGTAAATCTATATACAGATGTACGTTACTGCTCCTACTTGGTTCTAAAGAATTACGTTCGGAATATAAAGTCCCATCTGTTAAGTTACAGGGGAACGCAAAATATAAGTGTAGAATAACTAAACAGCTTTTAAGAGAAGTAAATTTTACTTCTACCGGAAGTGTCAGATTTAAGGGGCTTAGTAGGCCATAGCCTAGATCCCGCGCTTCCGGACATAATGCAAGGCCCCACGCAAAGAGTCTCTCTTTGTTTTTTGAAGGTCTGTACAAACATTTAAATCTTTTTAGCCTAGACCCTGCAATCCTTAAACCTGACACTGTTTACTGGTACATTAGTTTCAAGATTTATCAAAAGATTGAAAATGAACAATCATGGATAGGCATGGATAGTATTGCAAACTATCTTTTCACAATTGGCACTAAATTGATGTAACTTTTGATTTAAAAGGTTTCTCTGGGCAAAAATGGTACTGAATTGACTCTTCCATGTATAATGCATAAATTATACCCAAGCAAACAGACGTGACTAATCTGCAGCTGTAATGTACCCAAAATAGAGGATATTGCATGCAAAAATTTAAGATATATTCATTGCGATACCCACCTGTACTCAATGTGGCAAACATGGTTGAATTAAAAATGTTGTCTTGAAAGTTTTAGTGTTTTTGTACATGGCCTACTATAGTTTCTTGTTAAGTTGCATATGTTGTGAAGTACATGGATGCTACTATTAAGGTAGCAAGGTAGTCCCCAAATTAAAATCATGTCAATTGACATCTTCTCTTATTTTTCTATAAAAATCATTTTATAAATAACCCAATTAAAAAGAAGGAATAAAAGATTTTTCTTTTTTTAAACTTGAGAAAAAAGTATATTTTCAAAAAATGTAATCATTTTTTCTGATTAATTAAAAAAAAAACTAAATTGCATTGCTTTGCGATTTCTCATTATTCAGTATTAATTGCGATCAAGATAATTTGTAAAATCTGTAAGACGTGAGATGAAGCACGTCGTGTTCTGCTTGACATATTCTACCTATTTGCGCAAAATTTAGAAATGTATCTTTTATTTATAATTCTAAGAAAGCATAATGTTTTGATTTTAATTTTTGCACAACTGAAATTTGCCCACCCAGTCATTACGGTTATGATAAGCAAAATATAAATCTATCAAGACGTGAGATAACGGGGAATTTAGAATTTAGAAGCTCGTGTTAGACAATTTTAGTCACGTTTCATTCTATGCATTCCTACTCATGTAATTCCGAACAGTGTCTTGCTAAGAAATTTCTTGCAAAATATTTTGAATTGGATTTTTGTACACCAAATATTTGCCTACCCCTGCTTTATTCGTTCGAAGAAATCACTAAACTTGCAGAATTTATTTAGAACATAATGAATCGGAAAGACGTGAGAATGATGCATCTCATTTGAAGAATAATAGTCACGTGCCAAAATGCATTTTAAAAATTTCAGTAAAAATCTAGAAAGGGTTTTTTGAAAAGAGAAGTCACATATTTCTAGGAAGATTTGCTATACTAACTGTAAAAATACAGTAATCAAGGCAATAAGGGGAGAAGAATGATTTTTGTATCTGAGTACCAAGCTTTTGTGTCGACTAAAGAACAATAAGATAATTTCTTTTATACGTATTTTACCAGCTTGCTTACACTTAGTTTTGTTTACAGATGCTGTAACAGGAAGAAGTACCCTTGAGTATAATCACCCAGAAGACAAGGCTTTAATCCTGTGCAGAATATACATGCATAAAATTCTAAGAAATCGTCCATAACTTTAAATCTAACTAGACGTGAGATAACGGAGAATGCAGTATCTCATATGAAGGCATGGTCACGTTCTGCTTCTTTTTTTCTTTTTGCTTAATGACGTTCTGCTTATTCACGTAGAGCAATTTCTTTCAATGAAAATTGGCATTCATTTTGCTTTTTGTAATGGTTTTCAATTCTTCGCTTAACTAACTAAAACAATATATTACAGTAAATAGAAAATTATTCTCATTTATTCTGAATTTTATCCTAAAAGACTGCAAATAATTATGCAAATCAAAACTAGTCACTAGCCTCAATCAGCCGTAGTTTGAAAATCTAAAATCTACGTGAAACATAGGTATATAAACATGATCATGATCAATGGTCACATTTTGAATTCAATTGGCATGTTTCAGAGAAATTGTTTTGCTTTTACATTGACATTTCTATTTACTAAAACAATAAAAAAAAATTAGCTAGTCAAAGTTTAGTCCTGTTAAGCTGCAAAAATTCCATTGAAAACTAGTCACAGATATCTACTCAACTTTAGATGAATAAACTCTTTTTCTATAAACATGAACATGATAACCAAATCCATGAAATTGACACTTATTGAAACAACTTATATTTTCGTCCATTTTTGAACATATGATTGTACGCGTTATTGTTCATCTCTTGGTCAAAGTCCTTCTGGTGGATAGCATCCTGCATACTAGACAGAATGTTTTCATACTTATCCTGATCAATGTATTTGTACTTGGTGTTGGGCCCACCTGCAAGGGAACCTTTAATTGCATTCGAAATGACTTGCACAGCAACCTGCTGTTCTTTCGAATGCGCTGTTTTTTGGTAAAGCTTGTTCTGATTTTCAACGATCGAAACAAGTGTCTTCAAACCTTCACTGAAGTCATTTGCCTCCATAATGCTTTGCTTCTTCTTTGCTAGGTATTCTTTTATGATTGGGTTCCGTGCGAGAAAAAGTTGTAAATCTCGTGGAGATACTTGTATTGTAGGAGTTTTAATCGAAGGTTTTGACATAGCGCCGAATATCAACTTTTCGAGTTCAGGTTGAATATCGTATCTTTTGTCTGGTGTAGCGCTAGATTCTCCTTGTTTCGCGTACGGGATACTCAAATACGATTTGGCCGAATCGCTCATACTTCTTCTAAACTCAGTACCATTACTGAAAGCGAACGCTGTTTGCTCCTGTGTATCAATTGACCGTTTTCTTATCTTTCTTCTATCTTCTTCTGCAAATCCCAAAATGTTATTTCGTTTCAGCGTTATTTGTTTCTCCTTGCACTTACTTTTCAATGTTTTCGTATCTCTGTAAAAGGCTGAGTCTAAATCTGGGACTGGGACGCTATGTTGAATTGAAATCTTCGGATTAATCATATTCCCATCATCACCTCCGTTACTGTTGATAAACGAAGCTTGAATTTGATCAATATTGGATGAATGTATACGACCCGTTTCTATTCTTTGTATCAGAGATTGCATTTCATCCATGGGTGTTGATTTATCGACTAAATCTGTAGTCGCTGATTCAGACGCCATGTTGAGAAGGGCTTTTTGTTCGCTGCCGTAAAAACTCATTTGGGGGTTTGTACTCGTGGTGGGAGACATGCCAAAATTCATATTCCTGTCTTTAGAATGCCTTCTTGCAGAAAATGCTTTTTGTGTGTCTCTTAGTACTGGTGGACCCATTTGCGCGAGCAGCATATCCATAAACTGTTTCCTCTTCCGGAGCGATCTTGTGTTTCCGACATTTTCTTGTTGTCTTTTCGGTTGTTGTTGGTTATCGTACACGTCAAATGTCGGCGGAAGTTCCGGTAGTGCTACTCCGGAAGCTGCGCTGAACCGTGCGTTCGGGTAAGTGCCGAAGCTCTGATCGTTTTGAAGATAAGTGTTGCTCCCGTCACCAAACTGTCTTCCTATTGGTGGAAGTATATCATCATCAGTTACTACGTTTGATTTGAAATTGAGTAAAGCTCGTCCGTTTTCCAAAACACTGATAGTTCGTTTGTTTCCTGAAGTTGTGTTAATTGATCGAGGTACCAAAACTGCATTGATTTTATCAATGACTTTAGATTTAACTATTTGCGTTTGCTTTATACGCTTCCTTCTTGATATTCTCTTCTTTGAATTTTCATGATCGAATTTGGAACTTTTGGTGATTTCTCGAGTACAGGGTGGTTTTTCATTTTCTGAATTGGTGAATCCTAAAAAGTAAAAGATGGGATTTCGTTAAGAAAGATTTTCAAGACTTTCAGTTTAAAATGCTGGTCCTATCATTTGAAAGAAAATTTAGTCTCTTGATTCAAAGGTAAATATCTTCTCTTTTCAATGCTTTGTGCTTTGTGTATTGGTTTTTAGACTCCTTATTTTAGATATTTACCCTTGAAATGTTTCAGTTGCAGTGACACTAACCTTTCGAAATCCCAAATTTTACTTTTTTTTACATCAATCACCAATGTATCCAGCATCTTGAAAATAAATCTCGAAATATGATTACTATGGATGAATATCTAAAACGATGAACCGTATTCTCATAGCTTCTCAGAAAAACCGATTATCAAGTTCACCGTTTTAACAAATGGTAAATATGAAGATAAATCATACACAAAATATTCGCCCTACGCAGTATTGTTAAAATAACTACAGTCAAGCGGGGATTATTGGAAACTATTGGCTCTTCCTTCGATGCCAGTTGATCATAATGACAATCTAGATAGAAAGGTATTCACTTTACAATCAATGATACAAACTCTGCATCTATTCTTCTGTCAACATAGTTTCCAATTTGTCCTCAGTTAATGACTGTAGTTTAATGCGCGCTGGTATTACAAGCCCGTATTGGATAAACTGCGCGCTCAAACCGATCAGCACAATCAAATTTGATCTACTAGTTTTGCGTAGCAAAATTCATTTTGTCACCCGGTCTTTTAGCTTGCTAGTTGAATCATGTTATCGCGCTTATTATTTTGTTTGTATCAACCAGATTTAGTCACATACAGAAACAAATTCTTTTGACTGGAATAGAGCACGTCATTTTCTGTTTACGTTTTATAGAGAAAGTGAGCGCTTTTATTTCAATGGTAAGCTGCTCTCTACGATATTGTAGTTTTTTTATCATTATTTCACGTCAAAAAAATCACGTATTCGCCGATCAATGAATGCAATTTACCTAGCTACCGTAAAACTACTTTAGCAAGCGCGTCCAGAATCTTAATGTTATGAGTACGCTTTTTCAGCTAAAAAATTATCCTAATATATTTTTAAGATATTTTTCATTCAAATTAAATACTATTCAGTTTAGAAAAAAATATTTTTCCACTTATCGTGTATAAATCTGATAAATTGAATTTATGCACCTTGAGGTTGGAGCATTTTGGGGGTACATAAATGCTTAAATTATATCAAAAGGACAAATTCTAACTTTCCGAAATTTAACTAGATTTTGTAAACTTGATGTAGTATATTTAGGATAATCTTTATTCAAGCATTGTCACCATGGCGTACTTAACTACATGCCATGACAACGTACAGGTCAATTTACGGAAAGTACCTTCCTGGTATTTTCTCGATCTATTTTTTTCAGGGTAAATCAATATCAGTAAAGAATGAAATTCTTTGCTATCGCCGAAAAAAATGGTTGATCATTCGTGGAAATATGAAGAACTTTCGATTTCACCAAAAGTGACATAAAACACTATGAAATATTTAAAGTTGTGGTTTCTAATTTTGGCAAGGCAAAGGTAACAACTTAACCTACATTCGTGCCATTTTATATGAAAAAGAGAAAAGTTTGTTAAAAATGAAATAAAATTCAAATCATATACCTTCTTATATAACGATCTATCTAATAGTGCCACTCAACATGAGTACGATACAGATATAAGAATATACTCTATAAGAATAACCAAGATGAAATTTGACAAAAAATGAAGAATATGCTTAAAATATCGCCATCTTGAATTTTCCTTCAGAATAATCTTGAAGTTTTTCTCCAAGCTAAGCATATTCACACCGTTAAAAGGAAAGAAATGATGATATAAAGCAGACTATTAAATGCACAGATTACTTTCCCATGTTATAACGAAATAACGTTTGAAAGAAAGAAGTGATAAATCAAAGCAGGCTATTCAATGAACATAAAACCTTGGCTAAAAATGGAATTAACAAAGATTTAGGGCAAAATTCTGATATCCCACCTCTTATACATAAGGTGTATACTAAGAATATGCTAAGAATATGCCAGGATAAAGTTAAGAATAATCATTTTGAACCCAAAAAACACTATTCTTATAAAAAAAAGCGTGTTCTGAATTTTATGACCACAATTTTATAGGAAATCGTGTATATAAAAGCGCGGATCTAAAACATTTTTTCCTTCTTACGGACGTAATATCCAAGAGGTTGTTCCTTCCTGCAACAATTCCAAGGAGCAACGCGAGTGAAATGAAGAAACCTTCCTGCGGACAACGTCCGTGAGTCCGCGCCTGTCTTCGATCCCTGTATAAAAGAAAAAAAATGTTTTGTTAAACGCGTGCAGAAGAAAAAACGAGGAAATGCTTCCCACGTATTAGAGGGGGTTCGCCGGTTATCAGACATTTTACCTTTAGCTTAAATTGTTATCGGAACATATGCCAATAAATATTAAAGGGATCAGGGGGTTGCAGGTCAGAAAATTTTAGAAATCATGACCTTTTTCAATTTTCTGACACAACTAGGTCACCCACCCACCCCTTACAT
>JAUKPT010001417.1:0-15378 GCA_032273505.1 Nanomia bijuga
ATTAAAACTTTTGATGAATTGTGTAGTACTGATTTAAGTTAAACATACGTAACATTTTCCTGTATTTTTGATTTTTTCATGTCATTTTCCTCTAAATAGACCCAAATAATTCGAAAAACTATCTGAGATATGTCAAATGATTATCATTAATATGTGAAAAACAATTAGGTCAGATCTTATAAGTTTTAAAGGTATATTAGTTCTCAGAAATCGTAGCATACTTGTTTTATCCCTATGTTTTGGACTTTAGTTGAAGAAAAAAACTTGCGACTTTTTTTACTGCAACTTAAGGTGGAGAAGTGGATATTTTCTGACGAGATACATCATAGGGAGCTTGAAAAAACTTTGTTCGATATGTGTAGGCAAAAATTTAATTTTCACCTATGTTATAGCCCACTACTAAATCATCATAGTACCTAACTATACCTTATTAGAAAAGCTTTATCATAATAATATGTCGTTTTTTAATAGATACATTCTTGTTGCATTGAGACAAATTAAAGGTTTGTACCTAGTCTTATGTATTACCTGTTAACTTGTTATTTCGATAAAATGCTAACAAGTTTTCTGGTATAAACTCCAATAACTCAAGAACGCGTTGAATAGGTAACTTGTAAATTACTGAGAGTAGAGATGCTATTCATATTTTCATGCTGTAAAAAGCACGTGACAAAAAATATAAAAGCGAATGACTTATTTATTGACTGTAATAGCAAAAAGTACGAAAAACCCATATTTCCCCCAATAATTTCTCCCAAAAGACAAATTCGTCCCACGCATTCTGGACATGCTTGTAAATACACTGAGCAGCGCAGTTTGATCGCAGCTGCTCTCAAAAGGCCTAACTCGATATTTTCTCGTCAAGATGTATGGCCGTGTATAGAGTAGGCTATGTTCGACCCTATCTTTAATGGACTTTTCCACACGTCATTTAATGGGAGAAAGACTTATCAACAATATACATCAAAAATCAATTATCGAAATGCTTACTGTCAGCATTTTTGCTGATATCAGCTTTTTTTGTATGTAGTCACCAAAAGTAGCCATATAAATGTTTCAAAGATACTAATCAACACTCCTTGCAAAGTAGAGTAGCATGAATAAAGAATTCAAAATGTGTTAGATAGCTTGAACTTGCTTCAAAACTCACAAAGAAGATTTTTTTTTTGCATAGATAAATCGACCCAATTTATTCAGGAAACGTGTAAAACTAAACCCCATGAGAATAAAATAGCTTATGCTTTCTCGCGTAAGAAATGTTTAATATTATTATTTATTTACTTATTCAACCTTGTCATCAAACGAAATCAGTGAGTTCCTCTTCTCAACAGTATTGTTTATATTATGTAACCAGCGCTGAACAGCTATGTATCAAAATCTTTGGACGTTAGAGCAAGATGTCAATGTGACATACTCACATCCTACTGTATTTCGCTTAGTTGACGTTGAGTTCAGAAGAGCCGCCATTTGGTTTGAATCAATTTTTGATGTAGTGCAAAAACAGGTATTTCATCGCTGACCCACTAAATTATTTAATAAACTCTGAAGTATATTTTGCGTTATATTTTTTTGCCACTACGAGCAGTTAAAGAGATTTTTGTTTTTGTATTTATCCGAAGAGAAAACAGAAAATTGTTGGAAAAAAGTATCATTTTGGCAAGTAAGTATCAAACATATATTTGTGTCTTAAATTCATCTTTGGAAAGTATTATCTGCATCTTTTTGTCCAAATAATCCTCTGTGACTACTTGAATATACTCATCTGAAATCGCAAGGTATAACCACCCACTTTCAGAAAATAAAAAATAAAATCTAGAAAGTGGAACACTTTTGCTGATATCAGCACTTTTTGAAACAATTACGTTTACATTTTTGACCAAAAAAGTGCTATTTTTCAAAAGTCTGTAAATCTTGAATTGACGCTAATCTAAGCTAATATATAGAAGATTACCACAAAATAAGTGTCGAATCGAGATGTGATATATATATATCAAATGATATATAACTAAATTTGGTTCTCTGAAAAGCATGGTCTTCTCAATACAAGGCCGGATATTTTACCGAGAGAAAATCTAGTGAGTCTTCATGTCTGTTTTTTTTACTTTTTATCTTGGATTTTTAACAGCACAAGTGTATGTATTGGTTCTCTACTTCCTGTAAATTTCAGGTCATTTAACCTAGTCGTTATTGGGTAATTAAAGAAAACTTCAGTCTAGATCCACCAATAATAAATTCCACAAGTTCAAATTTTCCATACACAATTTTGAAAGGTAGGAGAAGAAAACCAATAAAACAGGATTAGTGGGAAGGCTCAACTCAATTTTCTCTCGGTAAGATATCCGGCCATGTATTGAGAAGGCCACGTCAAAAGTTGTTTTTTTCTTTTCTTTACTTTTTTTTTGAAAGGGGGGGGGAGGGTAGAAATTACTTCCCCCTCATCAATATTAGGGTTAAAGACCATTTGAATAACTTTTCCTTTCCAACAGAAGAAAATTGACCAGTACAGTAGATCAATAGTCAATACAGGTATCAGACGCATCCATCCATCCATCTACGTCTTCTGGAATTATAAGTATACATGATGCATTTCCTTTCGATAATAATCATTTTTACAACCAGTGTGTTAGAAAAACAACTTATACAGTGTTGTTTGAGTATTTATTAAACGGTTCATTATCATTCTTCTTCTTTTGTGAAAAGTAAAGGAAAATGCGCACGAAGAATTGCAAAAGGAAAATTCTTCTTATCTAAAATTTAAATGGCACTAATAAAATCCTTGTATGACTTATCAGATTCCGACATAAACTTTGAAGATTGACGAAAGTGTTTTCTTTCTTCGTCTTCTTCTTCGTTTAATATGCATAAAAGTCTTCTTCTTCAGTGCTAGTTTACGCAGCTTTTTTTGTTTAAACGAATTCATTTAAAGTTCATTTTCACTAGTTAATAAGTAATTACTTGTTTCAGTTTTATGTATATTCTTTTCCTAATTGGTATTTTTTCTGAAATGGGGATAACTGATATTAGTGAAACGCTATTTGAAGTTTAATGGTAATGCGTTACAAATAACAGTATTTAAACTGTTCTAATGTTCATGTTTGATGCAAATTTGCACAGTGCCGAAGGGTAAATTACTTCCTTAAAAAGTGTACGAGATTTAAAAAAAAGAAGATGAATCTAAATTGAAAAACCAAGATATTGTTCAAGATTTCTGAAGAGTGATTTTCACCATCGGGGTACAAGTAAAAGGCATTGTAAAACGTTTTAGAAACATTTTGATATGGAGATGGTGTGAAGGCATCAAAAACCGACCAATCAAATTCTTGCATCTGCAGATTTGACAGGACGTATATTTTTTTGAGTTTTAGATTCACTTACAGTATTTAATGTTATTGGTATTTATTTTTCTAAATTAGCAAAATTGCAAGCAATTATAATGATGATTCAAATTCAGTAATTTGATCGGGTAATCTAGTATCGGATTCATAATCAAATTCAGTAAGATGGAGTAAAGAAATGAATCATTATCATATAATTTAACAATAATAAATTGAGCAAGCTGAAAAAACAAAATAATTAAAGCTTTAATATTTGAATGATTATTACAGATGACAAGGCATGATGTAACAATGGGTAATGACCCCCTACTCAGAATACACTGTTGACCCCTAAAGCAAAATTCAAAAAATGGGACAGCCCTCCCCCTAATTTATCTTTTTGATAAACGAAAAAAATTAAAATAATAAAATTTGATGGTGATAACAAACGGTTCATTGAAGGGCAAAATTGAAAATAATTTTTATCAAACAGTTAATGTATATCTTTAAATTTTAACCCTACCTTGTTTAAGGTAAATTTCTCACAGAATATAGAAACAAAGAGAAATAGGGGGATATTGGCCAAGAAAATATGTACTGAATTAATAGGTTCATTTACATTGTACGATTTTGATAATCGTGTATAATTAACTAAAAGCAAACAAGTTCTGAAATATGATAGATTGTCGAATGAGGAGTAGTACCCTTGGCCCACATATACGCTATATACAAAGCATACAGTGTCGGTGGGTATTATCCAAGGGTCTCGTAAAGGGAAACATTATACGTAAGACTTTTGTTAGATCTAATTCAATCATTTTAAGTTGGCTGATTGTAAAGGACTTATTAATTACACCAATAGTTTTAATATTCAACTCACACAAATTCAATTAGATCTAACAAAAGTCTTACGTATAATGTTACCCTTTACTGATGCTAATGCTAATGCTTATGCTAATGCTAATACCAGTGTGAACATTTGTGGATATATTTTCTCTACAATTGAGGATATTTTATCTACAATTGTGGATATATAAGCTTCAATTGTGGATATATTAGCTAACAACTGTGGATATCGCATCTAAATTACATCTACTATCTGGATATCTTATTTACAATTCTTTAGAAATGTGTTTATTCTCAAAACATTTCTTGATATTAAAAGCTTAATCATCATTGGATAATATGATCATATTGCTCAATGCAAGTGCTCATCATAGAATGAAAGCTGGTGGTACAAACAGATATTTTCCCTTCGTTTGTTCATTAACGCATCTGTACTCATTGTTTCTAGGATTTGTGGAGATTATATTCTGTGCGACGATTAAATGAGATATTTAACAACATAGACGTTTTCTTTTTATTCGGCTGGATGTTCTTATCTTTTTATCGATTTTCAACCTCAGTTGTTCTTAGAAAACGTCAACAAAAAAAGACACTTTATATCGAGCTAAATCCACTCACATTAGAGCAAATCTTTCTTTTATCAGTAGAAGTAAGATAACAAAACATAAATAAATCCTGAAATCTGACCAATCTTGAGTGGAATTTTTTGAAAATACTCAGAAAAAGGATCAGATTCGCCACTCCCTTCCCTTCATTGAGATTGAATAAATATAACGGTTCATATTATATCCGTTTAATTTGTAACTGTTATATCTATTTTAGTGTGTAATTTTACATTTATTGTTTTAGTTGCATAAGTTATTGATTTGGTTTAGTTTTATTCTTGGTCTAACATTGAGAGTGTACTACAAAGGTATCGGAATCCATTTGTTTTATTTCCTTCCAAAACATTTATAGGTCAAATTCGTTAGAATTTTTGCTGTTACTTGCAAGAAGACATTACTGACGTCATTTGCCAGCCTCTTGCGTCCACACACAGGCCAGATATCAGAGTTTAAGGGGTTGTCTATAAATTTCGCTAAAGTTCGATTTTTGATTGGTTGATTCAAAATGTCACACTTTCATGTTTTGTTCAGACTAAAAATCTAATCAGATTCTTGATTATCCTATTAAAACAAAATCAATCGTCGAATTTACCGATAATTTATAAGAAGTGCCTTAACATTTTGTCAAGTGTCATATGTTCAAAACGTTATCAGAAAGCGAAGTATTGAATTATAAGAATCTTCTATAATAAGATAAAAATAACACAAATAATATCAAAAGAAGTGGACGTCAAACATTCGCTAATCAAAATATAGAGAAAGATTCATTTGACGTCGTTGAAACATTTATTGTCCCGCCCTTGACTATCATATGATTCCTGGAACGTAAACATTTACTTTTTATTTTCACTTTATTGCCCTCCTAACGTTCTATTTATAAATTTAGGCCACATTTTATTCAGCAATCCACTTATCTCTCCCTAAGAATTTTCATTACCATCTATTATTAATAGTAATGCATGAGTGACATAAAAACTTTCTCTTGACGATAATCATTTGTTGTTTTAAAGAAAAGCAAACTTTTTTTTGACTTATCAGTTTGTTGTAGAAAGTGTTTTATGAATATCGCATTTAGTAGAATGAACATGTGTTTCTGTACCAAGTATACTGTATCACGATTTCTAAGGAATCGAAGGTGGGAATTTATTTATTGTCCTTATTTTATTTTATTTGGATGTTTATATTTCTTTGAAATATGTTTGGAAATTTTCACCCAATCTTGATTAGCCAACAGAAGGCTCATTGTACTTTATTTCTCAGCAGATCTCAACCTCAAAATATTCTTAGATTGTTTTTGGTGATGTTGGAATCCATGAGTTTGTATATAAGTTCTTGCTTTCTTTTATTGCTCTATGATTGTTCTGTTAAAATATTAGATGATAGTTTGAATAGCTTTATCTTTGAGGCCTGTTGTAAAAAACGCCATGATAAAAGGTTTATAAGAACCTAGTTTATAAGAACTGAGATTGGCTCAGAATTTAAGAACATGTTAAGAACATACATAGGCTGAAGAGAAGTTGAAATCTTTTTGTTTTTCATTTTAATACAAAAGATATAGCTAGTTCTTTTATACAAAATAAAGATACAAGATTAATATAGCGTAAATTTATTGAATTTCGAAGGTCTTTGAATTTGGGTTGTAATAGTGTCATCAACGCGTAGTTGTATTTCATCTTTCAACACGCTTCCATTCATGTAAGTTAAGCATCGTCGTCTTGAAATACTTATTGGATGGGGGACACGAAATGGTAGAGACGAGTGTCATTACAAATGATGCAATAAAATGCACTCATGGCCAGTTTAAGATAAGGCCCAATATGTCACCGACAGATTTCTAGAACATGGGGTTAGAGAAAAGTCTGAAACTCGAAACTTTAGACACGTAATATTTGATGGATTAGTAAACATTTGAGTCAATAAGAAAGAAACTTTTCAAAGCTTTTGAGAGGCTTGGACATCTCTTAAAACTTTTCTTATGATTCCGATAGGTTTAAGACGTCCCTTGGGCCTCCGGACGTCCATTTTGGACTCAATACTGTCTCAAAGTTAGAATTTTTGATAGAAATCGCTACTTAAGATCAACAATTCGGCTTCAAAAAGGTTTTGATTCAACTATATCGATAAAAGAAAACTTTCAAAAGAATTTAAATTCATTTAGTATGTTAACTGGAACTCCAGACGTCTGTTTTGGGCTTAAGACTGTCCGAAAAGTAATTTTTATGCTAGAATTCGCAACTCAAGGTCAATAATCCATTCGTTCGTAAGTCTTCAGGGATACACATTTCATCAATATAGTTAAATCAAAACCATTTCGAATCCAAATTATTGAACTTAAGTTGCAAATTCTAGCAAAAATACTACATATCGAACAGTTTTAAGCCGAAAATGGACGTCCGGAGGACAAGTAAAAATACTTAATAAATTGAAATCCATTTGAAAGGGTTCAGGGATACACATTTTATCAATATAATTGAATGGAAATCATTTCGAGTCCGAATCATTGACCATTACCTGCGGTGAAAAATCCTATTTTTTCAATGGTCAACGTGAATGGGTGGGGGTAATTTGACCCTTCCCCTAAAAAGACCGTGTTCCACTAAATGTACCGAGTAAAATAGACGTATGAAGTATTATCAACACAATTTAAGATATTTTCAAACAAAAGCCTTTTTTTTTAACCTTCCTGATGTTTAATTTCATTGAATTGCATATATGTTATGTAATTTTATATTTCAATTACATAAAAGAAAGATTTTTTATTTTTTATTTCGAAAATCAGAGTTTTTAAGGATTTTATATCAAGAGGGGCAGTTTTACTACCCCCATTCTTCACTAATAGACGTCCAGAGTTTCCGCAAACATAGTAAATGAATTGAAATCCATTCGAAAGTCTTCAGGAATGCACATACCATCAAAATAATTGAATCAAAACCATTTAGAATCTGAATTATTGACCTTAAGTAGCGATTTCTATTAAAAATACTTATTTTCGGACAGTGTTGAACCCAAAATGGACGTCCAGAGGCCAAAGGAATGTCTTAAACCTATCGGAATCAATAGATTAGTTTTGAGAGATGTCCAAATCTCTCACAAAATTGATCATATTCATTTTAAAGCTTTGAAAAGTGAGTATTATCTGTGGGTTTTGACTATTCGAATTATTGATTGGTATTGTAGCGCCCTTTTTTATAGCCCTTTCATTTCAATAACCCACCCATTTAAGTTGAATTTCAGTTGGAAATGACTAAAATCTTGTTTTTCGCCATATGCCATAATGTGGTAAAAAAATGACCGTAACACGTGTTAGCCCGTCTGGAGCCCCTAAAGCTAAAAAGATAAGCTTTCATATGCAAAAAAGCTAGAACTAATAAGCATTGATTGTCGACAGAGCAAAAAGAAAAGTTGGCTCTATAACTTTTTGGTGAGGGTTTCCTGTCCGTGTTTTCTAGTAGTCCGTGTGTCTAGCGTCCTATCACAAAAATATCTACAACTAGCGCGAAACGCCGAAGGTGTAATGTATGCATGAAGAACCTATCGTGCGTTAGTACGCCGTGGAATATGATAACTTGTGCACTTGCACCATACATAGATATTGACCAAAAGTTCCAAAAATCCCTCCTAAAATTCAAATACGGGCTTCCAAAACTAGAAAGAGTTTATAAGAAAAATCAATGGTAACTAAAGATTTGTTCGAATAAGAGAGATATAGCCTTGTATTTAAAAGGTCCGGGTCGCAAAATTTTTTTCCGTAACCAGCATAACCGATCCTGAATGCTTTAATGCTTAGAAAAGTAGTTCAATACGATTTAGAAGATAGAACGAATGTGAGAAACAGGATCGGTTATGTTGATTCAGGATCGGTTATGCTGGTTACGGAAAACAAATTTGCGTCCGGGTCATGTCATTGCAAGGTTGACGCAGTTAACGAAGGTCTCCAATTAACTCCTAAGGACGCCATAAAATGAGAAGGGGCAAAAAACGAAGCAGAAATAGTTTTATATAAAACCCGAACTTCAACTCCTTGGGAAGATATGGGTCGACGCATTGAAGACAAAAAAATCTTTCCTTTGACACTCGACACGTAAAGTCTGTAAAATCCTGTCTTTGACGCCCGATATCAGTAAAAATGCCTCGCTTGGCCCCAAAATCTAGTTTCCCCTCTCGGGAAGAGGGTATTGTTTTTGAAGGGAGAGCATATTTTACTGTAAACTCTTTGTACCAACCTACAAATCACCAGAATGATTTGAATATACGTGATATCTTAGTATTCGTTTCGGGACCAATTTGGGCCTAAAATAGTTTGTTTCAATTAGTTATTCAAAGATAGAGAAAAAAGTGTGACACGCATTTAAAAAGAAGACAAAGAAGATTTTTTCTTTGATTAATCAAAATTGAATTCGAACTCCGGTTTAAAATTTATAATAAATTCAGCGCTGAGGAGAAAACACGAGTTTGTTTGTCTTGGTATAACTCTTCTGTTTGATATTCCCACCTTATATGTTTCGAGAGCAGATACGCAAATGCCATTCTTTGTGCTGTTTATGGGCAAATGTTTTGTCACATATTCCACATTCATGCCGTCTACTCTGCTCGCGTACCTGTTTTGAATGTCTTCTTAAGTCGCTTGCTCAAGATTTTACTGCAAACATCACACACATGA
This sequence comes from Nanomia bijuga, assembly GCA_032273505.1. Lineage (NCBI taxonomy): Eukaryota > Metazoa > Cnidaria > Hydrozoa > Siphonophorae > Agalmatidae > Nanomia > Nanomia bijuga. The sequence goes on from JAUKPT010001417.1 coordinate 9,426, forward strand.
CCAGCCATCTTCACTTGTGAAAGTGTATGAGAGTGTATGAAAGTGTACGAGAGTGTATCTAAGAGTATAGTGTATTTAGAGTGTATCTTAGAGTGTATGAGGGTGTATTTAAAGTGTATCTTAGAGTAGAGTGTATCTTAGAGTTTATGAAAGTGTATGAGATTGTATATAAAAGTTTTCAGTTATGTGCAAGTCTGTAAGTCTATTGGAAGTCTGTTGTAAGTCTAATGAAAGTCTGTTAATCTGTAGTTGGAAGTCTGTTGGAAGTCTATTGTAAGTCTGATGTAAGTCTAACTGTAAGTCTGTAAGTCTAATGTAAATCGTTTGTAAGTCTGATGTAAGTCTTTTGTAAGTCTAATGAAAGTCTGTAAATCTCTAAGTCTGTAAGTCTATTGCAAGTCTGTTGTAAGTCTATTGAAAGTCTGTAAGTCTGTTGTAAGTCTGTTGTAAGTCTGTTGTAACACTCTGTACACTTTTTACACTCGAAGACTTGTTATCATTTTGTCATCATTTTGTTATCCCTTTGTTATCATTGTTATCATTTTGTTAACATTGTTATCACTTTGTTATCATTGTAATCACTTTGTTAAAATTTTGTTATCATTTTGTTATCATTGTTATCACTTTGTTATCATTTTGTTATCATTTTGTTATCATTGGCTAATGATAGCATGTTTGAGGCTAATGATAGCATTTTTTAAGCTAATGATAGTTTACTGTATTAGAGATCACGAAATGTAGATATCCACAATATAGGTATCCACAAGTGTATCTATTCACAGTGCAAATTCTAATATCGTGTGCTCCGCACCAGCCTTAAGGCTGAGATTTTACGGTAGAGATTTTACGCATTACGTATATAAAAATGGTGACTTCGCGCTACACGCGTGCGTCGCAAAAAGTCTCCTTACAACATAACAAACGATGCTATAGAATACACTTAACTTGAGCTCTTCGCGAGGGCAAAATAATCGACAATGTCAACGGGTCTACGCGCTCCGTGTGAGGGGAATAAGGCAGTCAATTGATATCTGACGAAACACTAGATGGCCCTTAACTTAAGTCAAAGTCTCGATTAGCCCGATAACGGCTCATGGATCTAAAACATGCGGACGTCGTCCGCAGTAAGGTTGCACTCGTTTCACTCGCTTTGCTTCTTGTTATTGTTGCAAGAAGGAACGCCGTCTTGGCTAACATTTCCACAGGCTTCCCTTCAACGGCTTTTAAAAACGGGTCCGTCATAAGTGTAACCTTTTCATACCTTATACTTCAAGTTAACGGTTTTTAATCTTATATTTTACAAAAATTCCTGGATAAGCTGCAACAAATTTACAGGTAAGGTAAGGTAAGGTAATTTATGCACGCAAAGGCTCATCTTCCAATTTTAGTTCCAATAAGTGTTACGTCAGCAACCAACTGACTACCCAATTTTCCTCGCGTGACATGGGTTGACCTGACGGACTAGCAGCTTAATGATTATAGTATCACACTTCAATGGATGTTATATAGCCTTCAATACTTCAGAGTAGTTGAAACTATCGCTAAATTGAAGTTTGACTGGCTATTGAACTCAGATCGCACAGTATCTAGTATTGATTGATGTGGAACTTAACCGCTAGGTAAATAAAAGCAATATAAAGGATAGTTTTATTTTGCTTCTTTTTCCATTCTAGTTTACCTCACCACCTCGTAAGGTCATGTTGCTTTCGTTTTCAAGATAACACACCGATCCAAAAATAAAATATTATAAAAATAATCCGTCTCAACAGCTCCACAGGAAATGTTAATCTAAAGAATAGCCGAGCATGAAGCCACATCACAAGCGTTTGGCACTCCTTCCTTGTTTAATGTCAATATTTCTTATCACGAGACTGCACCAGCTTGGATCACATCTACTTCTAAGTAAAAATTGAATATAATGGATTCTTTACGTCAAAGATGATTCAACTATGTCATTTTTATTATTTCAACCTTTTTCTTTGAGGGGTTTTCGCCAATTTTTTGCTAATTCAATCTTTTGATTGGTTTGAATTTACATCATCAAGATTCTGATTGGTTCATGTAGAAATGTATTCTACATTTTAGGTTTTAGCAAATTTAGCTTTAATTTAGCTGTAACTTCTAACCAATCAGACGGCTAAAATTGCCGAAGTATGGCAACAATTCCTTACGTGTTCGTGTGTACGTGCTCTGAGAAATTTTGGAGTCGGTAGAAAATCCTCAGGGATTGTTCAGACATCAGCTAATCATTTGAATGTTCTATTCTCGAAAATGCATATACCTACGTTTCGGGGAACATTAATCGAACATTTCTTCAATTGCAGCTCTTACAAAACAATTACAGAATACACTTATTCAATCTCTGTTCACTCTCTGTTCACCACGAGATCGAAACTACGCACTAAATGACTTTGGAAATCGATTTGCAAACAGGGCCAGACTAAGGAAAGCTGCGTATATTAGACCAACAAGACCTACTAGATCTAGACGAGATTCAGAACTGCATTTGCCAAGAACCTTTCTTTTCTTTTTTTCATTTAATAATAAAAAATGATCTAGTCCTAAGAATAGCAAAAAAACATTTTTAACCTTGAAATGAGTAATGAAAATGCAGATTTAATGCTTTGAAAAGGCTTAAAAAGCTTTTGCCCCGCAACTGACAAGGGCCGGCTGCGTGCGGCTATTACTGTGCATTGCAGCCCTAATAGCTGTTATAACACATTCAACTTTTTGGATATGAAATATGTTTACAGTTTCAATTACTGTGACTTTTACCTTGTTGGCGCCATTAAAAAATAAAAATAAATGAAATCATTAAAGCAACTAGCCAAGGAGATTTACTGGAACAGCGGAAAAATACCTAGGACAGACATCAACATTAGACAAAAACGAAAACCTTGCATGTGGTCTCAAAACAGTTGTCTTGTACACTTCAATACATAAGAACTATGAATAATAATTTGCAATGAATTACACTATAAACAAATATAATTCAATAACAAATTGTCAAGGCACGGTATTCTGGCCTACTACCAACAATAATGTCATTCTAACAACTCTTTCATCAAGAGGTCTTTTGTTTTCTTGATAACCTTGTCGTATCACTTTAAGCTGCAAAAATAAACACGTGAAAAATTTGATTTCATAAATCCTTTGTTGACATTTCAAATAGTTTTGGTAGTTATTCACTTTGAAATCTCCATTTTTCTCATGCTTTAATTTCCTTCCTGTTTGAGTGACTATGAGGGCTTGCTGTGCAGTCTTGACATTAGTCTGGCAGCAAGGTACTAAGGAATTGTCGCCAAATTTTGGCTATTTCAGCCGTTTGATTGGTTAGAAGTTATATCATCAAAAAGCTAATTGGCTCAATTCAAAATGTCACAATTTGAAAAATGAATAAAACTCTTCGGCTTCTACATGAACCGATCAAAAATCTGATGTTAAATCAAAAAATTGAGTTTGGCGTCATTCCCTAAAAATTACCATATATGTATGCAGCTTTTTAATGGCACCAATTGAAAACAATTTATGTCTGCACTTATACGTAGATTTCAAGTGTCTAAAAAGCAATTATTCAATGGATTTGTTTTAATAGATCTTTTACTTAAATCTAAGTGTCTTGATGAGTGTATAAAGAGCATTTTCTGTTTCAGTTATTCAAACATTGCTGTTGCACATAAACAGCTGAAAAAGCAGAAAGACAATACCGAAACTTCGATTCAGCTGAGGAGATTTCGAATGAGATCAATTGATAGCACTTTAGACGATAACATCTTGAGAAACAGTTATTCAATAACTCTGTTTTATAGTCCCCCGAACTAATTGCAATAAACGCAAAATATGTTTTTTTAGTACTGTTAGGATATTGTTAGTTGTGAAAAAAAGTCGAGACTCTAAATCAGTGTGGAAGTTGTTTTTTTGGAGGCCTTTTGGTCGATTTCAGTAACCCAGAGAAAAAAGTGTTTTTCCAAGTTGCTTAAATAAAAACTGATTAAATAGCTGTATTGGGCATGTAAAGCAGATGAGAAAAGTGGTATGGTTTGCTATGTTTTAATTTATACTTTCTGAGATAATTGAGTTCAAAATTGACAAAAAAATGCCACTATATGCTGATTCAGCAGGTTTTGTGGAACTTTGTAAACAAAAAACTCATGGTCAATTGTCCAAAACATAGCAAACTATACCATTTTTCTCATCATTTTTTCATGCCTTATTCAGGTATCTAATTAGTTTTAGAATTTAATTCATACATTCTGAGATAATTGAGTTTGAATTTGGCAAAAATGCCGATTTATGCTGATTCAGCAGTTTTTTCGGAACTTTACGCACAAAAAACTCATGATCGACTGATCAAAATCATACCATTTTTCTCATCAATTTTTTATGCCTAATCCAGCTATCTAATCGGTTTTAGAATTAAAGCAATTTGAAAAAACACTTTCTCTAGTGGTGCCCTTTTGATACTGAAATGGACCAAAAGGCCGCCAAAAAAATAACTTCCACAATGATTTAGCGTCTCGATTTTTTCTTCACAACTAACAATGCCTTAACAAATCTAAAAAGACATATTTGTCGTTTATTGCAATTAGTTCTGGGTTATCCCCTTTTTGAGTCTAGATTTACTGGACTATTAAGTGATCTTTTATAGTTGAACGTACTCTGTGTGTTTGTGGGGGACGGGTGGATCTACCCCTGGAGTAAAGTCCTTACAATGTTTGTAGTAAAAATACAAATATTTTGACTTATTGTCTTCCAATACCCGAGAAATTATCAAAAAACCAACTCAAAAAGCCTAGCACCTTCAGGATTAAACAATAATGTACATTCTGTTATACCAGTAGTTCAAATGCAGCACTTATATCGGTACTGCTAAGAATGATTGAATGAGAATGAATTGATAAAAACTAATAAATTTGTATTCATAATTAAAAAATTAGTACCTTGGATCGTTACTAACCATAGACTGCAAGAACGCTGCTGACGTGGAAGCTCGTATCAATGTTGTTAGTTACGCATTCGGTGCTCTCCGTCAGTGTGTATTTACATCTTCTAACATCTCATTCCCTTTCATGCTAGAGAACGCCTTGGGTAAAAGTCTTGCACCTGAATTCATCGACGGAAGAGGTGTTTACAAAGCCTTGAAGAAAGTGAACTTGGACATAAATAATTGGTACGAGACTGTGATGGACCGTGTGAAGTGGCGTAGTATCATTAATAGCTGCTTATAATTTTATTTATTTTATTCTTGTGCGCTGTGATCCCTGGTTTTAATGTCAGGGCCTACTATGTGCCAAGGGTAGGTTTATGTTGTTGTTGTTTCTGTTTTTGTTAATTCAAAACTTGTTGCTTAAAAAACCTTATTGGTCAATTATCTCTTATTGCTCCTATAAGCTACAAACTATAGGTAATTTTTTTATTCCATTGGTTGGTAATTATATCATTTAGATTCTGATTGGTTCACTTAAGAAAATTATCATTAGTATTAAAAAAACATAAAAATGGTGACATTTTGAAAATAACCAACTATATTTTCGATGATGTAACTTTCAACTAACCAAAAAGAAAATTTACAATAATTTGCAGACAAATCCTGAAAAGGTGCTGAAAATGACTCTTTTTTTATTGTCAAAAGGTCAAAAAGTAAAAAAAAAATCAAAAAGTCAAAAAGAAATTAAAAAGTCAAAAAAAGATCAAAAAGTCAAAAAAAAATCAAAAAGTCAAAAAAAAATTCAAAAAGTCAAAAAAAAATCAAAAAAATGAAAAGTCACCTCCGGAAATTGTTGAGAGATTCGCCCCTCGGGGTGTATCGTACTGGGATTTCTAAGCCATAACCTGTCCCGCGATTTACACGTCAAATATAAAATATTGGATTCTTCCAAAGATTTAAGTCTTGAATTTTGTGGTTTTTGAGCATACGTACTAAAACATGGACCCACCCGAACCCACCCGAACC